>JABUQX010072988.1:0-10000 GCA_015478945.1 Trachelipus rathkii
TAAGGAAGAAAAAAGAATACTAAAAGGTGCGTATGTAGGAGACAAGAAGAGGTAAATTGAACAGTTTGGAAGGAAGGATAAACTGATTACAAGCGAATAGGAAGCTCTTCTGGAAGGAAGGCGCGAAAGTTAAGAATGAGAATTAAGGGAATCTGCTTAGAATAATGAATAGGGTGGTCTTTTGTAACTGATGAAATGGTGTGAGAGGAGTGTGGAAAGATACACTAGAATCCTGTATAAATAACACTGGCAGTATAGAAGAGGTGATAGTGAAATGTGTGTAGGGTTTGATGGTGCAAAGAAGGAATAGGTATTTTGGGGAGAAGGTCATTAGCAAGGAGGAGGTAATGGGTAGAGTTGAGGAAGTTGAAGAATGGTAAAATCTGCAGGTATAGATGAAATTAACTGGTGAAATGATCAAGAACGGAGGCGAGATTGGTGATTGATTGGATTTGGAAGTTGTGTATAATAAAGCGTTTATGCAGGGTGTAGTTTCCGAGGGATTGGAGGAGAGGCAGTAATAGTACTCTTATATAGATTAAGGGAGATAAGGGGACACTGTAGGAATTATAGGGAATTAGTATTATGTGAGTATTGTTAGGGAAGATATATGCTGGTATTTTAGTCGAAAGAGTTCGTCGATGACTGAAGGTTGATGTGAAGAACAAGGTGCGTATAGGAGTGGTAGAGGGTGTGTGGATCAAATCTTTACATTGAAACAAATGACTGAGAAAATGCAGGGAGAAGAAGAAATAAATTGTATATAGTTTTTATGGATTTGCAACAGGCGTATGATAGGATTAATATTGAAGCCCTATGGCAGGTGTTAGTAATAATGTATGGTGTTGCTGGTAAGCTTCTGAATGGAAATCAAAAGTATGCTTCTGGAACGATAGTGAAGCGTGTGTAAGAATAAAATTGGTGTCAAAGTGATTGTTTTAATTATTAATCATGGAGTGAGGCGGGATGTGTTATGTCCCTTGGTTATCCAATATGTATATGGATAGGTTATGAAAGAATCCGATGATCGAGGTTGGCAGGTATGGTGTAGAGATGGAGAATAGAGGTGAGTGGAGGGTGCCCTATATTGTATGCGGACGATTTTGTTTTGTGTGGTGAATCTGAATGAAGAGTTTGAGATGGGGGGATGTTGGTAGACGGGTTTAGCAGGGTCTCTAAAAGGAGGGGTTTGAAAGTAAAAACAGAAAATAAAGTAAGATTATGGTTGTAAGTGGGGATGACAGTCTTCGGTGTGAAGTTTTATGTTAGAATGGTGAGCAGCTGGAACAAGTGTCGAAGTTTAAATATTTTAGGATATATGTTGGATGAAAAAGGGAACGAATAATGCAGAGTGTAGTAGGAAAGATTGTGGAATGGCAGGAAGGTGGGTTTTGCAATTAAATCGTTGGGGGACGTAAAGGGACTAAGTCTTTGAGTGCGCTAGGGTTCTTACGTGAGGGAAATGTTGTTACCTGTGTTAATGTATAGTAGTGAGACTATGGTCTGGAATATAAGGTATAGATCTAAAGTTCAACGTGTTCAGATGGAGAATCTTAGGGGCGTGTTAGCAGTGTGAAAAGAATTGAATAAGATGAGGAATGAACGTAAATTAGATAGTATGTGGTGTGAAGAAAGAGGTAAATTAGAGAATAAATGAAAGTACGTTGAGATAGTTTGGTCATATGGAAGTGATGAATGACAGTCGGTTGGTTAAGCGGATGTATAGTGGTGAGTGTGTGGGTTGATCGACCGGCTTGGGAGGACCGAAGAAAAAGTGGATTTGAGTCAGTAAACGAATGTCTGAGGAGAAAGGTGTGAGTTTTGGCAGAGGCGGAGTAAAGGTGCATAATAGGAGTGAATGGAAGGGGTTTTGTGAGGGGGGGTATGGTTGTGGCCCACCTGGGCCAGGGGATGAACCCTACACTTGACTAGGTTGGATTTTCTGACTGTGACGAGTTCTCACTAATATGTATAGAGGGGGCGTCGGCTAAGGCTGGGCTTCTTTTCGACCTTGATAGTTTATATTCTTCCTGCTACTTTCCTTTTCTCGATGCTTGTTACGCACCTTAACCCTCCAGTCTTGGGGGGAGAAGGAAGATAATATATATATACTAATTAATTTTAATATATTATACTATTTTATATTATTTATTATATTATACTATATATATATTTATAATATATTTATATATTATATATTATATTTATTATTATTATATAATATATATATATTATATTTAGTATAATATATTAATATAATATAATTTATATATGACAAACAAACAAATATAATATGAAACAATCTCTCTCTCTCTCTTTCTCTCTCTCTCTCTGTCATCTCTCTCTATTATCTCTCTCTCTCTCTCTCTCTCTTCTATATAGTATATAATATAATATATATTAATATATATATAATATATATATATATATATATATTAATTAATTAATATATTATATTAATATATATATATTATATTATATATTAATATTATATTATATTAATATATTTTTATATATTATATAATTTATTTATATATATTATTATTATTAATATTATATAATATTTAGTTATTTATATAGTATATATATATTATTAATATATATAAATAATATATTTATATTATTATATTAATATATATATATATATATAATTATATATATATATATATTATATTATATTATATATTTTTTATATAATAAATATTTTATATACCGTAGTATATAATAGGTATGCGTATATATATATATATATATATAATTATTATATATTATTATAATATAATTAATATATATATAATAATTAATATATATAAATATATTATATATATTAATATTATTAAATATATAATATATATTATATAATATATATTTATTTATTATATATTATGAGACAATCATTTTTAATGTTTCTAACATCCTCCCTTCACTAGATATAGGGTCTGTCGTGAGCTCGTGGGAAATACTTATAACTATATATATATATAGACTATATATATATATATATATATTATTATCATATATTATTATATATAATTATTAATATATTCTTGATATATCCTTTTATTAATATAAATATAATATATCAATATATTAATATATAAATATTATATTAATATATATTTATATATATATTATTTTCCCTAGTCTACGGTAACAGTAACGTGAAACGAATACCTGTATGTGATTTTTGGATAATTCCAAAGCAGATTCATGTTTTCTGGTTAACAACATTGTGTTCAGCTCTGAGAAAGGCATCTCAGTATGTGATTTGCTTTCCAGTTGACTCAGCAACAAGCCTCTGCCTTCTCTATATATTTATATTATATATATATTATATATATATTATATTATTATTTTATATTATATATATATATAATATTATTATATATTATATATTATATATATATATATATATAAATATATTATATATATTATATTATATATTATTATTTATTATCATACTATTATAATGAATAATCTTTATTATAACATAATAATCTATATATATATTTATTATTATACCTTAATTAATCGTAATTATTCTGTGACTTCTGTCTATTATAAATTTAATTATATATATTCTGGTGAAGAAAAATAATAATATATTATCCTAACTTCAAACTTCCCGTCAATATATTTGTGATTTTACCTCCCAAATTACTACCTTCACACACATACCATTTTTATATTAAAATAACAGTTTATATTATTTCTCCTTATTATATTATATATTATTTATATTTATAGTCTTTCATTGATTATTATATTATTATTTACTCTTATAGTGGTTACTTTACATATGTATTATATATTAACTATTTATTTATACGTATACACTTGTTACATATTTTAGCTTATGGGCGCGTATTATGGTGTGACTTTTCTGATTTAACGGGTATAAAGTATTATATTTCAAAGCTTCTATGGAATTAGCCCATTTTTGTTTGATTATCACAATCGTGTTATTTTTGATTTGATTCTAATGTTTATACAATAGACAGATATCAGATACTATTGAAGGGAAGACTTCTACTATATAATTGATAAATGTGGGTCCGTAATATAGCTCCATTATAATAATTAATCACTAAAGTTTATACAAGCATCATTGACTGTCCTGAGGAATTTATTTTATTATTATAAAGTTGGTTTAAAATTTATTAGCAACAGTATCCTGCATCTCTGTGCCGGCCTGCAGGTGTCCATGGCAACTGGTCCAAGGTTTGTTTCACCATCTTTAGAATAAACTATGCTAGAACGCTTTTTTATTATTATTCTGTTACTTGACTTCTTTCTCTACGTACCGCCTTCCAATTCGCTTCAGCTCTCCTTGAAATTGGTCTATTTAACTTCAACTCTCATTCATTCGTTTCGTTGCTACTTTTATGCTCCTTCTTCAATCCTTCTCGATTAGATTTGCCTCGTGCATCTCTTTGATCTTTGTAATAGTGTCAGCTCATTCTGTGGACTGAGTCTCCGTCTAGGAAATGCTCTGTTGTTTAACATTTCCTTTATGAGTTATTGGCGTACGTATCTCTTACATATGTAGCGTGTCTCTGGTTTTAATCCGTTCATAAGGAATAGTGAGGAGATAGATGCTCATAAGTTTTGTATCACTTCTATACATACTTCAGTATACTACTGTTTACTTTGTCTGTGCTATTAACTAATATAATAATAATCAAAATAAATAATAATTTAATATATAATATTATTAATTTATAGATCTTATAATTATATATAATAATAATATAATAATACTATATATTATATATTTGCCAATTAATGATAATGATATTATGATATACTATATAATAACATAATATATAATAATATATTAATAATAATAATAATATACTATAATAATAATAGATAATATTAGGATAATAATAATAATAATAATAATAATAAAATACTTTTATTTCTAATTTTAATGCATTTTTATTTATTTATCATTTCTTGTCTTTTTAAGTGCAAATAAAAACATCACTTGTTTTATGGAAATCAGAGATAACTTATACTTTTAAATCATTAAATTTGGACAAACAATATTCACATTGTCATAGCAGAAATTAAACATAATTGGTAAGTAAACATGTTAAGTACCTCTGATATAAAGTGTATTGGTTCAGATTTTTAGCTACATTAAAACCGAGCGAGTCTCCTCATATTTTTAGTAACCTTCGTGTGTCACTTGTTCGGGAGGATTAACAGATTGTTCTCCCTTTATGGAATATTCCTCTCACAATGAGGTGAATGGATCGTATGTATCACACCTCCTTATTATAGAATCAGGAATTAGACATTTGATATTTATTACCTTTGAGGTTATGCAATATTGACAGGTATACCCGGTCTTAGTCTGCGAGTAAGGAGGATATGGGAGCATTACACGTGGAGGCGAACACAAATCCTCCTACATACAGTTGAAATTGCATAGTTGTTTGTAAATACTTATTTCAGAGTTGGCAATTTCAATATTTTCGTTAGCGAATCTGTTTTTTATTAAAAAACTTAAACCATTTACCCAATGTCAGAATTGGATAGAATCAGGATGGATAGCTCGAAATGTTCTTGATACATTTTCATGAGTGTTCGTGCAGGTACTAGGCCTATTGTATCCATGATAAGTAGCTGTATTGGTGTCATAAATAAAATACAACTACTTTGATTGATTTTTCTATAATAGAAATTATTTTTTTTTTCAAACTTCACAATTTTAATGTGAATCTGTTTTAAGGATATATTCCCTTAACTATTTTTGGGGAATTTATTATATTGTTAACATGCAATTATAAATAAAGTTAGTTAAGGCCGTGATCATGCTTGACACTTAGTATATTTCAGGGTGATTAATAAATTGGTACAATTTCTTTTTTTCTAGAAGATTTGTCCTTAAAATACTATTTCCTTTTGAAAAATTAAGAATGTATTTAGTTAAGAAAGGAGAATCTTGCGAATTAAAGTATGTTAAAACTTGAGATATAAATTTTCCTTAACACAGATGACAGATTCTTTAATAATAAAATAAGCCTATAATAATAAGTTAAATAACTCAACTTTAATAATTGTAAAACGAAAATAATCGAATTAGATAATATAATAAGAAGATATAAAGAAACTAATGTAAACAATCTGTTAAGACAGTCAATATATTATAGAATAGATTGAGATTTAAAGAAAGTATAAATTGATGTCTATTATTTGGACGAGATCATTCGAACAACATAGACATAAAAATAATAATTATAATAATAATAATAATTAATGAATAATAATAATTATTGATAATTATGGAAAAACCTTCATTTCGTCGTCCTCAATTTATGCGATGAATTATCGTTTCAAACCAACGCATTTTTTTTCTGTTGCAAAGCATCCTAACAATTTTCTTATTCCAAGATTTCCTTGCTCTAAAATGATTCTTTTGTTCTAAATATATAATATAGTAGTTATATTTATTATTATATATATATTAAGATATATATGAAGTAAGGTAGTAGTATATATATTATAATGATTACGTATATAGTATACATATAGTTTATGTATACTATATGTTATATTATATAGGAGTATAATATTGGTATTATAGTAAGGTATATGGAGTGATATTATATATATCTAATAAAGGACATTAAGTATTAGAAAAATCTAACAATAAATTTGTAGCACTAATGCGAAGTTTAAAACAAAGTTACATTATTGTGTTGAATTTCTGATAATTTCCGGAAGAAAAGTGGGGCCGTGAGCTTCATACAAGATATAGCTAAACTTGGTACGGCGGTCTAATTGGAAATTTTTGATTTGTTGTTAGCTGTTAGTCTCCTCGACAATTTTAAAATTTTTGAAATATATGCACTTTTATATATAATACCGCATATATATATACTTATATATATATAATAATAGCTATATAGATATATATATATATATATATATATAGTAATTATATATAATTATAATATAGGTAGGGAGTATACTGATATTAGTAGGGTGCTAGGTATATATAGGGGATATTATATATAGATATACTATATATAATGAGTATCAGTGGCGTAATTATGGGGGGGATATGGGTGTCAGATCACCCCCCAGAGCTTCTTTGCCATTAATATCTTGTTATTATTATGTATAATTAATTATTATTATTATATTTATATTAGTTTTATTATTATATATTATATATTATTATTATTATTCATTATTATTATTATTATTATTGATTGTATTATTATTATTATTATTATTTATTGATTATTTTATAATGAGTAATCGTTTGAAAATAAGGGCTTCCTTGAGTGGTACGGAGAAATTCATATTTTGTGCAATCAGCTTTTTTGAAGACTCGAGAAGTCACTCTCATTTAATAAGTATTAGTCATCTATCGTTTTATGCTGAAGTATGGTGTATAATGTGTTTTGCTGTGACTATCTGTAATAGTAAAAATATAGGTTTGAATTTTATATTAGGGTGCCGGGCTAACTGCTATTTCGATAAAAGTTGGTAATTAAATATTCTCGTATGGGGTGAGTAAGTTGTGTTTTGCTTTGATAAATAAAACTTGCAAATTTAAAATTACAAGGCCTAAATAACCTTCATTGATTTTTCGTTTGAAAGCTAATTTTTGAAAGAGCAATATTATTCATTTAGTTGTTGCTTTTCATAGTCTATTGTAAAGATTATTATTATTATATTATCGTTATATATATTTCTTTTTGTATGGTGTTTCCGTGTTAATAGTTATTAATATAGTCGAACCAGTATTTAAAAATGCGCTGAAAAGGTTGTTAAAACAGCAGCTTTAATTTCAATTTTAATAAAAAGAAGTCAAAAACGAGACTAATGGAAATTTCTAATGTGCTTCTTCATATAATACCTACAGAACCTTTTAATAGCTCATAGCGGGACCGCGAAGCTTTCCGAAACATCTGTGGGAGGCAACGTAATCGGCGTGCTGGTGAAGTGATAAATATTGGTCTTGTCATCCCATGAACCGCTCACAAAGGTGTGACCGTGAAAGACTCGGTGAATTTAGGTCCATGTATGGAAACCAACTGTAAGATTTTGCTTTTCACGATACAGAACAGCTACACAGGTGCACTCTGCAGAAAGATAGAACAGTGCTAGCATACTTCGCTTCAGTATCATTGGCTTTCATTGGTTAGTATATTCGGCGATGGAAAATAGTGCATACTGCAAATATTGTGTATTATTTTCTAGAGAAGGGGCTGGTGTCAATTTACAGGACCTTGGCGCTTTCATTACGAAATGTTTCTTCAATTGGAAAAAAAGCAATTGAAAATTTTACGCTCAATACTTCGTTAAAATACCACATGGATTGTGCTGCTGAAGCTGAAAGTATTGAGGAAGCGTGGAAAAGGCCTGAACTGTCAATTCAAAACAGAATAATTAAGAAAATGCAGCAACAAGTATTGGAGAACAGAAAACGACTTGTTCGAATAATTGAAACAGTATTACTGTATGGTCGGCAAGAATTGGCTCTTCGTGGCCATCGAGATTCTGGTAAAATATCTATGGCAGAAGAACCCAAGAATAATGAAGGAAACTTTCAGTCAATACTATGGTATAGAACAAAAGGTGATGTCAACTTGCAGACTTCTTTAGAGGGAGAGGGTTATAAGCAACTTAGTCCACAAATTCAAAATTCCATAATACAAACCTGCAATGTTATTTTGTTGAGGCAAGTTGTTGACATTGTTAACAAGGCTAAATGTTTTGCAGCTTTCGTAGATAAAACTTCAATATATCCGTCGTTGAGCAAGTTTCCTTTTGTGTTAATATGTTCAATACTTAGACACTAAACCTGAGTTAATTTTAGAAAGTTTGAATTCTTTAGGCTTGATATACGCGTATATTGGGGTAAGGCTAATGATGGGACGCTGCCAGAGATGTCGGGTACCTTCAAGCGGAGTAGTAGCACACCTTTCTACGCAATTAATCCACTTGCGTTTACACTCATATCACTGAAATTTAAGTTGTGTTCAATGTCTTGTGAGTTGTAGAATTCGACATTGCATTGAAGTCATGCAAAAGCACATTTTGATTTTTTAATTCACCAAAAAGAAAAGGCATTTTGCGTAAAGAAATAGAAAATTCAGAATTCTCAACGAAAGTTAAAACTTTGAAAAGACACTGTGCCACACGCTGGATTGAAAGATACCATTCTGTGAGTGATTTCTTTGAACTTTTAATGCCTGTATTAGACTCTTTAGATGTAATTGAAAACTGGAGAGGCACAGATGCTTCTCGAGATGCAGCACTGCTAAAAAGTGCTATATTACATCCACAGTTTTTGCTTTCCTTACTTGTCATACGTGAAGTATTCGGAGTTGGACTACCACTTAGTAAACACTTACAAAAAATAAACACCGATCTTAAATCTTCTTTAAATATGGTTACTGCTACACAGAGAGAACTACAAGGTCTGCGCAATGATGCTAACAATCACTTTCGCAAGATCTTTCAGGAAGCTAAAACTCTATGCGAAAAACTTGGAGTTGTTATGAATATTCCAAGAATAACAAGCAAGCAAAAATATCGTTCAAATCCATCCATTCTTGAGCCTGAAGATTACTATCGTGTCACGATTTATGTTCCGTTCATTGAACTTTTTATATCTGAATTGGAATATAGATTCTTACGAAACACTGATATATTTAAAGGATTTATAGTACTATTTTCATCATCAAAATCCCTTTCAATGTCCAGTGAGGAGGAAAAGGATTTGAGAGTTCTTCTAGAAGTGTATGCTGCAGATCTCGACCAATCACCTTCGGACTTAATGGCAGAGTTCAAATTATATAGGAAATGCCAAAATGCCAAAAATCTGCAATATAAGACTGCAATGGATGCCCTATCTACATGCAATAAGAACATGTTCCCCAATATATTCAAGTCGCTGTAAATCCTCGTAACTATACCTGTATTAACTGCAGCACCCAAGAGAACCTTTTCCTCCTTAAGAAGAATTAAATCT
>JABUQX010072988.1:15000-25000 GCA_015478945.1 Trachelipus rathkii
ACAACCATAAAAGTCTGTAAATCATAATACAAAAAAGACCTAAATTTTATTTTTATTATTTTTTAAAAAATACTAATAAAATAATAAAAAAATATCCTAAAATACTTATAATCTTAGAATGACTTACACAGCCCCCGAGCCAATGACTTTACTCACTCAGCCTTTAATACAACTCATACCTTACTCTAACGCTTTGCTTTCCGATCAACTTTAAAATAACCGTTGTTAAATAATCATTAATATATGCCTTTTTAGACCCTAAAATCTGATATATAATATTCACTAATATACGATACCATACATCATATACTGCGATATATCATATTTAACTATATCATAAATCGTATATTATATATAGTCATTATATAAACTAAATCGATTATCTATCTAATATAACATATATACAGTGGCGCCCTTAAGAAGTCATTTAGTGGGCGGCCCAGATGGTGCGCCCAGCCCCCCCGAACTTTTCTAGACTCACTAAAAATTTCTACCTGTCATCAATCCGTTACAATAAATAAAGTGCATAGTTAAATTCATGATCTTAACTCTTAATATCGTTCGCTCTGATCCTCCCGGCCGAATGGCGCGTTCTGGCGGCGATGTTCAGAAACAAATCTCGTAAGTCCATTATTTAAAACTAACTTGAAACCATCAGAGAAAATGCAACATTAGAATTCAGCTGATTTTTGAAGAAATGTGTAAGCGCATCTAAATCTGATCTGAGTATTAAATTGCTGTACTGTAATAAAATTAACAAATTCCAAAAATACAGACCCACATTCCTACTTCCGACCCGTAGACTTATGGCACATTCATGAGTCAATTTTGCTGATGATTTTATATATTTTTTAGGAGAAGGATTTTTAAATTTTCCTTGCAATTTCAAACCGAACGGCGCCTTAATGTTCCATATGACAAGATAAAGATTGTTTAATATCTTTTACAAGGGAAATCCGAAAGCGCAAAACAAGATTTCTAGCAAAACAGAATGGGATTTATGCGAAAGTGAAATCGCATCACAGCACAGTCGCCCAAAAACCGCAAATAGATGAACTAGTTTCTTGTTCGCCAGTCACAATTTCCAAAATATTTACATCTTGTGCAAATACCTGACAATTATTCCAGCAAATATAGCTTCAGTAGAAAGAAGCTTCTTCAACATTAAGACTTCGAAAGCCTAGTTGAAGGAATTACTATTGGAGCATGACCAATCTAATATTAAACAGCTTTGCCTTAATCAACATCCCTGGCAATCCTGAAATACAAATTGAAGATGTTATCTCAGACTTCGCTCACTCTCAAGTCAGGCGATTAAATTTAACAATTTAGGTACAGATGATTTTACTAAATTTATGTATCATTCTCCTTTTTTCTGAGAATGTAATATTCTGTCCTTCCATTTACATAATATATAAACATATATAATAATATAATACATATATATATATAATATATAATACCTATATATATATATTATAGATAATATATATATATAATATAAAAATATAAAATAGTATATATAATATATATACTATATAACATATATATAATATAGTATTATATATATATATATAATATATATATATAATATATATATATATATTTATATATATAAATATAATATATATAATATATATATATATACCTATATATATAACAGAAATATTTAATATACATTATAACTTATTATACTATATTATAAACATAATATCATAATACATATATATATACATATATATCTACATACAAATACTAAAGTACTATATTATAACTATTATATATATATAAAGAATACGATATTTTGTTTGCCCCCAAAAATAATTTCCTGGATACCGCCAACTGTTAACTACTATAAGTACTATTATACTATATCATTATCATATATATATCAAATATCTATATTTTTAATACTATATATTACCATACTATATATATTTGAAAAAATAATTTATTTATAGGGTACATTCTCTTTTAAGAAAAAAGTGTATGAGAAAAAAAAAAAAAGTTTTAGTATAATTTTATTTAAACAAAAAATACCTTTTAACGTGCTTTGAAAAAAAAATTTCAATTCGTATAAAAATTTGATTAATTATATAATAATAAATGGAAAGTTTTATTCGGAATTATACGTCAGGCAAAGGTCTAATGCACCGGAAGTCTTTATTTCTTCCAATACTCATACAGATTCAGTTTTAATTTCTCAGACATGTAGATACGTTGTGCTTTATGTAAAATCGATTACTCATTGAATCTGAAATATCTAAAATATGCTCGTATACATTTATGTATCTCAGATTATTATGTATTATGAGTATAACACCCCACGGCAAAAATATATATATTACTATACTATATACTATAACTATATATATATGCTCAATAATATAGCGTACCTATAGTATATTATCTACTACTATACTTATACATAGAAATATTACTAAATAATTAATATATATATATATATATTATAAATATATATATATATATATATATATACATAATATATACTATATATATATATACTCTAACTAACCATAACCTAATCCTAACCTAATCCAACCCTAACCTAACCAACCTAACCCTATAGCGTAGCGTTAGTGTTAGGATTATGCTATATAATATAAGTATATACTATATGATACTTATTATAATATATATATATATATAATTACTATACTATATATATATATATTATTATAAATATATATAAATATATTATATATCATATAATAATATAATATATATATAATATATATATATATATATATATTATATATATAATATCCATCTTAGCCTAACCTAACCTAACCTAACAACCTAACCAACCTAACCAACCCTAATCCTAACCCTAACCTAACCTGTAACCAAACCTAACCTAACCTAACCCTAACAAATTTACATTAAATATTTACTATAAATATATATACTAATATACCCCTATACAATATACAATACATATTATATATATATAATATATATATATATATATAAAGATATATTATATATGCATACCTATATATATAGTATATATTAATCGTTTTTTGTGCAATCTGTATGCCAGATTTTGTTCGTTCGAAACAATTAATCGTACAAAAGCCCATCTCGCCTCGGGATATTTGTGTTTTAAAACCAAACTATCACCATATATATTACCTATTTCTACACATCACTATACTATACAATAATACGTAACTAATACCTATATATAAAGTACATTACGTCATTTAATGGAACATATACTATTACTATATATAGATCAGCTATATATACTTATAATATTATATATTATATTAATAATACATATAACATATATACACTAATTATATATATACTATATATTATATACTATATTATAATAATTATATATATAATAAAGCATTAACTATATATATATATATGTGTGTGTGTGTGTGTGTGTGTGTGTCATAAATAGCCTCAAAATTTTAAAGATCCGTGTTCGGACTGTTACGAACATTTGTATTCTCATTCGCATCCGCATCTGCACGAATTAAATGCGGATATTTATACAACAAATTTCCTCTCTTTACTTCAAATTTGTACTGTTCAATAGTTAATAGTTACAAAATGACTTTAAAGAAAGTTATTGTCCCAAGTATAATTGCTTTAACTATGGGTTTAACTATTATTGCTGCTCATTTCGATCACTTTGTTGGTACCCAGAATGATCTTAGAAAACAAGAAGAAGATCTTCATTCAACAACCAAAGTTTAAAGCTATACACTTACGAGATGGGCTAGTAAGCAGCAACCGATACAACCTAAAATAAACGTAAGGGATAGCTTTATCTTATTTGCAAGTTCAACATAGAAAATAAAAATCATAACAAGCTAACATTCAATGATTGAATCATAGTTTTCAAAGACTAATTAATCTCTAAAACCATCGAAAAAACCGTTTGAGAACCTTCAATAAAGAACGAGAAATAAAAAAAAAAGACAAATCAGCTAATTCGAATGTAACCAATGCGATGATTTTTCTTTTAGTGTCAACAATCGGTGACGATGAACAAAGAGATTGAAGATTATTAAAATATAAAGATGAAAAATTGTTTATTTGTGTCGTAATGATAAAGGTTGTAGGCGCACAGAGATGAAGATGATTAATATAGATGAGATGAAGTTGATTTGTGTCGTAATGAAAATTGAGCAGAGAGAGAGAGAGAGAGAGAGAGAGAGAGAGAGAGAGAGAGAGAGAGAGAGAGAGAGAGAGAGAGAGAGAGAGAGAGACTAATGTTACTATTTGAAAGATAAACTAGGAAAACTATTCCAAATTAAATAAACTTACTATGCGTTACCTATAGCTAATTCTCCCAGCACTATATCCCAAGTGAACGTGCACTTAGTTTCGTGAATATAGCATATGATTTATGACTATTTTATTTAGTATAGCACATGATTTATGATATGACTTATGTTCATAATGCAGAAGATATTCCACTTTTAATTAAAACATGAATATAACTTCCCTTAAATAAAGTTCAACTATTAAACTACCTATTAATAGATTTTGTGAACATTGGTAATTTTAAATAAGGGCATAAACCTGTCTTCTTTTCCGATGTTTTTACTTCTTTCTATTAATTTAGTGATTACAGAGGTTTTACTGGGCCGGAATTAAAGGTTTTCAAATTTAATTAAAAATACACTTTGTCATTGAAGTTTTAACATTTTATATTTTAGATAAAATCTTGAAGATTCGCATCAGTATTAGCTGACATTAAAGTTATCATATTAGCGAAATCGACATTCCTGATTGTAAATAAATATCTTCTATTCAGTTATATTTTTAACCTATTATATATAATATATATATATTCACTCTACGAGATATAAGTATATAGTAGACTGTGATTAATATATGACATAGATAATATATTAGCGTATAAGTATATATTAGTCTAGGATCAAGGCAGGTGGGTGAGCAGAGCGATATCATAGTAGGTTGTAGCTTTTGGATAAACTTATATGTGATATAATAATATATAATATATATATTATATATATTATAATCATCGAGTGTAAGATTTAGGTCCATACTACTTGATGTGACTGGAGCTTAGGTAAGCACTTGATGTGGAGACTTAGTATTAGTAGTGTAATACGGGACTGTATAAATGTATTATATAATATAATGTATAGGAACTTAAGGTGCGGTCCTTTATACTGATAGATAGGTTATATTAGTAAATTATTATATATATATATTAGTAGTATAGTATTATAGTATTATGGATATTGATATATATATTATATATAATATATATTAGTATATTAGTATATACATTAGTATAGTATATATATATATTATATATATACTATATATATAGTATAGTATATATATAGTTAGGTATATATATTATATGATATATATTATATAATATATATTATATATAGTAATATTTTATAGTATATATATATATATATATATTTATATATCTATAGTATATATATATCTATTATATATATGTAATAGGATATATATATATATTAGGGTAGGTATATATATATATATATAATATATATATATATATATATATATAATAGTATATATATAGTATATACATATATAGTATAATTATAATAGAATATATTAATATATATATATATATATATATATATATATATATATATTATATGATAGTTATATATGATATATATATATAATTAGTGATGCAGGTAGGATGTAATTTTTTTCGCATCCGCATCATGCGAATGTTTTGATATATAGTTTATATATATATATATAATTATATATTATATATATATATATATATATTAATACTATATATTACTATATTATTATTATATCATAATTGTAGTTATATATATGTATATATAATTATAGTATATATCTATATATAGAGGTTATATATATAGTTTGAGTATATATATATAGTACTAAGGTATATATAGTTATTATAGTAAGGGTAGAGAAACCTACCAATATACCGGAATTATTACGCAGGTGTGTGTGCCGGGATCCAACTCAAATGTCACCCCACCAAGCTCTTTGTCCCCAACCTCCGACTTTAATGAAGAAAAGAGTATTTTATCAATATATATGTACTTTTTGCACTAGTATTGAAATTTAAATATATGGAAGGGTGTGCTTGAGAAACATCAGATTTTCTGTCCTTTTCTGTTGATGAGTCTGTATTTCTGCTTTTTTCATACTATATTAAGTAGGAGGCCAGCAATTGCTATATTTCTCACTTGAACACTTAGTTGGCGGGACAGGCCAAGGTATTCCTTGCAAATTACTTAGCACTGGAGAACATTTTGTTTTAACTTTTTCATACATTGATTCATGTTCAACCTTTGACCCATTTGTTTTTATTGCGAAAGTTTCCAAACGTTTGAAATACACCTTTTGCTAATGCGTGTGTTTTCTTCATCACTAGTGGACTGTTGAAATTCTTCCACGTAAATTCTGTTTACTGTTTACTGTCTGAGGAGGTGTTGGTTTCTGTTGTTTCGTTTTTTTTTCCTTTTTAGGTGGTGACGAATTAGTGTAAGACTGTTCGGGATTGGAAGTTTTTGCACTGCAAACTCAAAAGTGACGATTTAACTTGTTCATATTGTGTTGCAAAAAAACTTGCCTTTAAACGGGGATCTAAGTAAGTTGCAATAGTATGGTCATTAATTTCCAAAGCGTTTTTCTAGCTCTAATTTTATATCTTTCATTCTTTTTAAACCGTAATCATTTTCATTTGAAGATAGTTTCAAAATGCTTCCTTCAGCATTGAGATAATGGTAATTGACATCGGAGACAGAAAGGCTGTAGAGGCGCTGATTTTTTGGCATCTCCTAATCTCATGGTGACTCTTTTGATTCAAAATTATGTATGAAGTCTTCAATGCCTGTGAGATCATGGGTTATCATTTAACAGTGTGAGTTGAGTCCCATGTTCTCATTTAAGAGTTTGCCTTCAGATTTTATTATAAATATCAGCGCAACAACCGGAGGACAAAGCGCGGATGCGGATCTTTAATAATGTGCGGATGCGGATGCGGATGCGTACGCGAATGTTAGCCTCGCATCACTAATATATATATAAGTACGGTATATATTATATGGTGCATATGGTACTATATAATATATACTATAGTATATATTATATATATATATATATATATATATATATATATATATAATAGTAATTTCGCTAATATGATAACTTTAATTTCAAGGCGAATACTGTGCGAATCTTCAAGATTTTATCTAAATATGAAAATGTTAAAATTCAATGACAAAGTGTATTTTTTAATATAATAATTTGAAATTACCATCAACTTCCTTATATATATATATATATATATAACTATATTTGGAATTTCGATATATATATAGTATGTATTATAATATATATAATAATATTATAGTATATATATAGATAGTTATATATATATATATAATATATTTTTGGAATGTATGAGGATCTGTAATTTTGATTATATAGTTATATTATATATATATACTATATTACTATATATATATATATAGATTATATATATAAATTATAAGGTATATATTAATATATATATATATTATAGTATATATATTATTATATATATATATATATATATTTGGAATTTTTTTCTGATATATATATATTTGATTATATAATATATATTATATATATATAGTATATAATATATATATATATATATATATATTATATATATATATATATATTATATATATAGTTATATATATATATATATTACTATTATAATATATATATATACAGTGGCGTAATTAAGGGGGGGGGCCAAGTGGGCCATGGCCCCCCCGAAATTTTTTAGACACTAAAAATTTTAGGTATCATATTCATCAATAATAAAAAGTGCAGAGGTTAAATTAATTTTATATAACTCGTCGCTGTCAGGAACAAATCTCGTAAGTCCTTTGGGGTAGTTTTTACAGGAGAAAGAGAAAATGTCATAATTTTATCTTTAATATATATATATATAAGTATTATTATATAATATTATATATATATATGATTATAGTTATATATATATATATGATATATATATATATATTTATAATATTATAGTAATATATTTATAGTATTATATTATATATATAAACCGTATATAATATATAATTAATATTATATATATATTATCTTATAGTACAGTATTATATGTTAGTATTATATTATATATAAGTATAGTTATTATTTATAGTGTATAGGGATATATATTATATATATATCAATTATAATATATTTAATATATTTATTTATATATATTAGACAGAGAGAGGTAAGTCTTAATTCTCTTTCTCTTAGCATTACCTAGTAATGAGATACATTTGTGGTTGTCTAGTGTAAAGACTATCGATCTATTGTTTTAAGGTTATAATATCGAGTTGCTAGTGAATAGTTATATTTTGTACTTTGGTGTTTAAATTTTTTTGTTCTTGTTGTCGTTCATCTTAAAAATAAAAAAAAAATATGAAAATAAGATGGACAGATATTAGAGACTTTTCCACAAAAAAGGTATGCAATATGGTAATGAAAGAATTTTAGTGTAGTTATAGTCAACTTAGAGTGGAGGTTCTAGAAGCTTGAGCCTTTTGTTGGTGCTTTATATTTAGAAAAATACGATAGAGCTTGGAAAAATCTCAGAGTGAGACGGTGAGCCTTGTTGTCCTTCCAAGCGTCCCTATAATCCAGGCGTTCAATTCAATCGAATACAGAGAAGGATTTGTTCATGCTCAACGATATTGGCAATTCATAGGTACGGGTATTTAGCAATAAGGAAAAGTGGAAAATATTATAAATATTTCTGGAAACCAGAGTTCAAATATATATTTCCTGCCTCAGGAAGGCAAAGGGTCGGGGAATGATATTTCAGAGAAAGTGGCTTGATGATATTAGGTGAGCTTACTTTGATAAAAACGCTGAGGTTTATTACTCAAAATTGTGCATTGTTTTTGGAAATAAAAGAAAAAGGTAAGAGAAAACACCAGGGATTTGGTGTTTTTATCTCGAGATCGTATTCAAACTTAAAGAAAGCCATTGAGTCTTTCAAAAACCACGAGGCAACTAAATATCACAAAAAATCGGTAGAAAAGAGATTTGCTGTAGAAAAGCAGGTGCAAAAAAAAATCGAGAGCAATCCAATCGAACTCTCTTGGCCTGAAAGAAAAGGGAGGCCGAAGACAGTAGAAAGCGTTAATTCAAATTGCTGAAACAATTCCGATTCTGTGGTTAATGATAAGAAAAAAATATAGCTCGTTACGTGGACATCATGACTCATATCGATGACAACATCTTACCTCTTACAAACAATGGCATTTTTCAAGGCAGTCTTTTTAAGATATATTGCTAATGCTAGTTGAGCGGTCATGTAATGCCATGTATACCAGTTCCACAGTAAATGTAGTCATCTTTATTGCCTTTCATTCAACGTAACCTTGTGCAAAACTAATAATATAAGTAAATTTTTTAAGCTGTCTTATCCGATGAGACGACCGATGTGTCTCAGGAGGAACAAATTTTCGATTGTGTGTGTGTGTTACGTTGATGTTGATACTCGTTTACCGTCAAAGAAGATTTTTTTTGCGTTTTCAGTCCTCAGTTAAATGATTTGACGCGTGGAACTAAGTCTGGCAAATTTAATTGGAAGAAAAGTAACTTGAACTTTTGGGTACGTGAATGAATCTAAAAGGACCAGGCGGTATGGGCGACGGTGCAGCACAATGAGTGGTGAGTTCAAGGGGTGATCAGAGAGTAATAAATGAAAAATGTCACAAGCTATTTAATCCTCAATGGTTGTTTTGCATAATCGCATTTAAAACGTTTTTATGCAGTACCAGTAACTCGTTCTGAATTGTTCAATATTCGAAGTATGCAATTGGAAAGAATATCAGATTGTTGTATCATTTTTTTTTCTAACGTCTAAGAGGGCGGAAAGATTTGAAGAAATAAAATAGGAACTTATTTCTAAGGGTAAGCAAGAAAGACA
>JABUQX010072988.1:30000-53077 GCA_015478945.1 Trachelipus rathkii
ATATATAGGTATATATATACGGGGGGTATAGTATATATATATATAATATATATTATATCTATATATATATATAAAAGTATTATGAATATATAAGTATATAATATATATAATATTAGTAATAGTAGATGTATAGTATATAGTATATAATATTATATATGCACTATAATTATAAGCATTTCATATAGTATAGTAAGTATCATGTACGTAGACATTAATAGTATAGGGACGGGCGTAATATATATATAGTAGGTGTGACTAAGCTATGGTAATATAGTTATAGTTATTATATATATATGGATATTAGATATAGCGAATGAGCTAGTATTGTGATATATAGCTAGTGAGTAGGCGACACCCGGGTAAGAGGGGCTCAGGTTTTCTCATTAAATATCAACGAGTCATATAATTAATGTTAGACTCTCTCATCTCTCGTCGATGCATATATATGGTATGAAATAACATGGATGGGTGTATAGTCGGTATAGGTACGCTATAGCGTAATATAATTGTATATATTAGTATGTAGTAAGTTAAGTATATTAATTACTAGTATATAGTATAGTACAGTAAGTATATAGGCTGGTAACTAGTATATGTCTTAGTAGTATTAAGTAGTATGTATCACGTCGAGTGAGAGTAGTAATTCAATAAGTGGGATTTGGCTGGTAAAAAGTTTTGGTGGAAAACCTAGAAGTTTTTGATGAATATTTCAGCACTGATTACAAATGCTGAATGATACTGACGATTAAGGAAATAGATTTTTTCATGATTGTCTTTCGCAAAAAGAGAATATATATATATATATAATATGATTATAGGTAATAAATACAGGTTTATGTAATTCTTTATACTAGATGAGATGGGTATATAATATTATATAGTATATATATATATATGATAGACCAGTAGTAGATGATTGTACACTTTGGATTTCTGATTCAAATCACCCCCTTAAGTAAGTGTCACACTGCTGTAGGGCCCGATTCAATCCCGCAGCAGTGTGAAAATTACTTAAGGGGTTGTGTTTGTTCCTCTTATAAGTTTCATATTCGTGGAGATCTATATACTATATATATTATTATACTATAATATATGATTATATTATTTGTGTTTGTATGTCACAGCTCACGGGCAGGGCCCTATTCAATGAGGGGAACAAATATTAAAATATCATATATTATATATTATGATAAGATTGTGATGTAATACTTAATTGAAGGGAAATATTATAGCAAATCTAGTAGTAACGTAAAGTATATAGTATAGTAGTTATAGTATAATATATATATATAAATAGATTTGTTCCTTATTAATACCTTCTATTCGATTTTTTTTAATCTATTTCTTCTAAGAAAACTTTTCATTTTCATCCATGATCATAGAAGAAATGTGTCTTAATAACCCTGCTGTTATGATAAGTTTCTTAATTCCAAGATCTAATGGTAAAATTGGTATTGTCTTAAGAACAGAATAAATTTGATAGTATATAATATAATATATATATATATATGGTAATATATATATAGTATTATAATATATATATATTGATGTATGTATAGTACGTGATAATTATATATATAGTAGTGAGTATCGTAGGTATTATTAAAATATAAGTACGTGATTATACGTATAAATATTAATAAAGGTAACGTAAGTATAGGTAAGTAGATATTAGTATAGGGGTAGTGGCATATAGATGATCGAAGGATGTTGTCTGTATATAATATGGTATAGTAAGCTGAGTATTATATGTATAGGTAGTGGTACTATAGTAAGCGTTATATATGTATAATATATTCCCGCGATCTCGTGCATATATAGACGGTGTGATCTGTGTCACCGACGAGGGATTAGTGAGGGTATACTGTTGTGAGCAATCGGATATATAGTACATACATATTAGGTATATGGGTATGTACGTATATATAGTATAGGAAGTGTTATATATGCTATAGGTGGTAGATGTATAATATTAGTATATATATATGAGGTTATGTATATATATATGTGTCGTATATATATAGTGTTATAGGTCCATGGATCAAGCTGTATATAATACTATATATATATATATATTACGGAATATAGATACTATATATATTGAGTATATAGTATATATACTATATATACTGTATATGTATTTATATATCATACTTAATACAATATATTATATAATATAATAATATATAAAATGAGAATAAAATCAGTGCTAGATACGTATTATATATATAGTAATATATAGTGTTAGCGTTTATCTGATTTTTTTTATAAGAAGTCGTGAGAAGATGATTAGTATATATAATAATATAGTAATATAGCATTATAAAATTCATCCGTCAAATAGTATATATATCATAATTAGTATATATATATATATGTTATGTATATAACCTAGTATATATATATATAGGGTGATAGGTATATAGGTACATATAGTGAATATAGGTAGGTGAGTAGTAGTAGGGTATATATAGTGATTAATATATTAGGTATATAGTATGATATATACTATATATATAGTAATATATATATAATATATATATAATAGGTAAGTATGATATTATAGTAATGTAATATAGTGATATATAATATAATATATATATATATCATATATATATATATAGTATATATAGGGATAGTATATATATATATGATATATATATATATATATATATAGTAATAGATATATATATATATAATATATGATATATATTATATAGAGGTATATATAGGTATATATAATATATATATATATATATGGTATATAGGTATCAATGTACAATATAAAAACACTATATCTAAATCTATTATGAGTAGTGTATATATTAATAGTTATGAGGAATGTTAAAGGTAAATATAGTAGGGGTGTAGGTAGGTGTATATATATAGTATATATATGAGTATCTATATAGGTAGGAGTAGTATTAGTAGTAGTATTAGTAGGGGTATGCCGAACGTACTGAGTACGTTAGAAGTATAATAGTTATATATATATATATATTGGCTAAATAGAAAAAAAATTTGTTGGGTCATGATATAACCTTTAAGCAAGAACAATTATGAGCGATCAAAAAGTGAAATCTTAGTGAAGAGACCTTTCAGACGTGAATTTTAAAAAGGAAAATCTTGGAATGCTTAGCTCACTCAGGGAACACTAAAACACAGACAGACGCACAAACACACAAACATCTCAGCGCAAAAAACATCTGCAACCCACACCAACAGTGAAACGCGGACAGGCATAGGTGACACACACGCACACAGCACTCGTAGAATAAAATACATTATTTTCTATTTGTATAAAGAAAGTTAAAATTTTACTCCCTATCTAATCGATAATAATAAATATATAAAGGAAAAAAAGAAAAAACATAACAAAAAAAACGAAAAAACAAAAGGGACCCATAAAAAAGATTACAGGGGCAGGGTCAAATTCTGATAACATTTTCAAACGTTTTTTTTATCCTATTTAAAGATTATGTTCATGCGCTGTCGTAATGAAGTTTGCTTGAGAAAAAAGTTGTTTCTTATCAAGTTAAGAGTTAAATATAAAGAGTAGATATATATATATAGTGATAATATAAAATAATTGTGTAATATATATATATATATTATATATTATAGTTATATATATATATAGTATATATACTGTATATATAATATAATATCTATATATATATATTATCAAGTTACTATACTACCGTATGATTTAGTAAGGGTCATATCTCGTATGATGAGTAGTATAATAGTATTCATCCACCGTTCTTTCGTCAGAGTTGGGGTGAGGGGTAGGGTCGCGAGTAACCCGGAGGATATGAAAAGTAGCAGGAAGAAGCATGTATCAGAGTCGAAAAAAGAAACTCCACCCTTACCCTCCCCGTTTATACCCTTGATAGGTGGAGAATGCTTCTCAGTCAGGAAAATTCGACCCTAGGGTGCTTCACAAGAGATTGCGAACCGAACTTCATCTGTGGGCTATTGTAGAGACATATAGTGAGCAACTTATTTAGTCAGATCAAAAAAGAATAGGTGTTAGGGTGTGTCTCGTGCGCTCTTGACAGTCTGTGTTGGGTTCTTATTTCAATAACAGTAATAATATGTGGTCAGTATGGAGCGAGTCTTTTCGTGTAACATTCTACGTGGGTGGCGGGTTGTACCTTAGGGATCAGTAATCTGGTGACTTTACTTTTCATATATACTGTTATATTTAACTGTAAAACTTCTTCATACCGCAAATGATACCATTTATATGTCTTTCGGTACAAAAAAGGTAAAGAAAGAAATAAAAAAGAGCGAGCGTTAAAAAAAACAAAAAACGGACAAGGTAATCACGAAGATTTAGTTCAGAAGTTTGTAGCAGAAAGAAAAAAAGAAAAAAGGTACGAGTATCGAGGTTCTATAGAAACTATCTGGTGGAAGGAAAAGTTTGGATTATATTGCGGAACGTTTAAATGACCGTACAGCTACGAAACAATTTCAATGTGGATTTTTCGTAAGTAAATTGTTTATAAATTTTGTAAAAACGAGAAAGGTATGATATGACACGCTCTCATGATATAGTAAAGCTAACCTCCTTTATTATGGTGATCGGACATTGATAGTTGTAAAATTATATCAATTATTGAGGCATCTACATCATTTAAACCAACAATTATTTGAAATTTGATGAAAATATATCAATATGTAAAGCGAAGAAAATTTAGTAAGAAACCAGTGGGTGTAGTCAGCTATTTGATCTATGAGAATTTGTTTTCATCTATTAGTTTTCGACTACTGTCTCTACATTATCTATCATTTTTGAACCCTACACTTGTAGGTGAAGTAGGGTAGGATCAAATAATAGTGGCATTGAGAATGCATTATTGGTGCTAGCACCCGAATAATTACGTGCTTGAGAAATATTTTAGTCCGTTGATTACAATCATATCAGTTAAAATCTGTTATACCAGAACAAACGGTATGAGTAATGCCTCTTCGCCATTGTGAAATGAGTTAGCGCTTGCCTGTTCATTGCATGCTCATTTCGCAAAGTGAAGATGCACTATTTTTTAAAATCTATTTTAGAGTAACGCGAGAGATTGGACCATAATATATATACTCGAGAATGTAGAAGCCTTTGATGTGCATCCGTGTCTCGAACACGTCAGGTTGTAATACTAAAGATTTTTTGTCTATATTAATAGAGGAAATTATGTTCACGAGGGTCTCTTGTCACGTCCTCTAAACGAAAACACAAGGAAACTAAAGGCTTTAAGAAACTACGTATCGGAATTTGTTGGGGTCCTGTTACTGATTAGATTCAATGAACAACCGATATTATTGCTATTATTAATAGATTTTCATTTATTACTTTCCCCTGCTTTAGAGTAGGCACCATTCTAGATGTAGACTTAGTTTACACTTATCTGTGAACTGACAACTTGTAAAGCTGTTGATTCTATATGTCTACAAACTTAATAAATGGTATTAATACCTATCTGTTTTTTTCTTTTTCTTTACGTTTTCATAAACGATTTAGTTACTGTAGCTTGCTTGCAATTAAGACTTCTTTTATTATCTTTTTACTCTAGTCGGGCTTAACGTTCTTCTTCATCTTCTTTCTTCTTCTTCTTTTTCTTCTTCTTCTTCTTTCTTCTCTTCTTCTTCTATCTTCTTCTTTTTCTGTTGTTCTTTTTCTTCTTTTTCTTTTTCTTCCTTCATTATTATTAATTAATTATTATTATTATTAATTATTATTATTATTATTACATATTATTTTTATCTTATTATTATTATTATTATTATTATTATTATTATATATTATTATTATTATGTATTATTAATTAATTGATTATTATTATTATTATTATTATATTATGTTTATTATTATTATTATTAGGCAGGAATTGAAGGAAATCTTTTAATTTTAAATTATTACTTATAAATTATACAAACTACTTTTAATTAATGATTCTCTCATCTACACAAAATTGAAAATATGAAACGAGAGGATAATAACTCCTTGGGCGGCTCCAACGAGATGAAAAACGGTTCCCTGAGAAGCTTCATTCTGTTATATAAAATTTAAATTGTTGAATTTTAATGAATAATGTGAATTTTTATTCTGTCTGAGAGAATTAAAAGTATTTTGATTGCGATTTGAGTTATTATTAATATATGATAATAGTAATATAATGATAATTTATTATTATTATTATATTATATGTATTATTATTATTAATTATTATAATTTCATATATTATGGGAGATTAATTACTTATGTACGGTGTATTATGTTAGTTATTATATGTAATTAGATTAATATTATATTTAATTATTATTATTGATTCATATAATTAGTTGGTAATTATATATATATTATATTATATTGGTTTGTAATTAATATCGCTTAAGTAGATGGAGAGAATGACGAGTTACTATTGTACTACTGCGCTCTTCACATAGGTATCGTAATACAGCGATAGAACATTATGAATCGAGGGAGTATGAGTTCAATTAGGAAGAGTGAGCTAGTAGTAGAGCTTGTATATAGGAGAGACACAGCAGAGATGAATAAGTGAAAGATATTTTTACATAGATAGCACATAGCATGATGTATTAACGAATAAATAGTTACTTAGACATATGTTAGTTGACTTAATAATACTATATTCCTATAAATATAAATATATAGTAATTAATATAGTTATTGAATCCTATCTATTGATAGATTAATGCCAGAGAGACGAAATGAAGTATTCGATAGATAGATAGAGTAATTAATAATAAATCTAATAATAATTATATAGTAATAATATTTGTGTTAATTGGATATAAAATATAATAATTAATAATATATTCATAATTATACAATGTATTAGTTTAACTATTAATTTATACAATATTTCTTTAATTCAATAATCATACAATTTTAAAACTAGGGTTTATTCCTCAGACATAATAAATAAATTCATTATTCATTAAAATACATTTGATTAGTTATTATTATCAAAAATATATTAACTCAGAAAAAAAAATAAAAGAACGTTTTACTTAGGAGGAGTTATTGATACAACGATTTCAATATTGATTTTAATATTTTAATCGATTGTAATTTAAAATAGTAATAGGTTGTATAAATATAATAAATTTAAAATGCACTCTAAACGTACTCTATTTTGCACTCTAATCTTGGCTGATAGTGAGATAATAATAATAATATTTAATATATTAAATATATATAAAGTAATTAATATAAATGTATATAAGTGATAATAGATTAATATAATAAATAATTAACATATACAGTATATATATAAGACATTAAATATTTGAAATACAGTTCAATAGCTAATAATTAACTATTATGATTAATAATTATTAGCGATAATAATAATAAATGAAGAAGGAAAAGGATAAAAATAATAATAATGAAGAAGAAGAAGAAGAAGAAGAAGAAGAAGAAGAAGAAGAAGAAGAAGAAGAAGAAGAAGAAGAAGAAGAAGAAGAAGAAGAAGAAGAAGAAGAAGAAGAAGAAGAAGAAGAAGAAGAAGAAGAAGAAGAAAAGAAAAGAAGAAAAAGAAAAAAAAGAATAATAATACCATTTATTAAGTTAGAATATAGAATCAAAGCTTTACAATTTCAGTTCACAATAAGTATAATAAGTTACATTAGAATGTGCCTTACAGAGGAGAATAATAATTGAAATATAATAATAAATAATAATCGTTGTTATAATCAAAATCAGTAAGATCCAACAAATTCCCGAAGCGATTTCTTAAAGCCTTTAGTTTTTGTGTTTTCTTTAAGAGGACGTGACAAAGAGACCCAGAACATAATTCCTTTATTAATAGAAAAATTTAGATTAACCTGAGTGTTCGAGAACGGATGCCTCAATAGGTTCAAATTTCGAGTATTATAATTATGTGTCCAATTTGCGTTACTAAAATAATTAAAAAATAGTGCATCTTCATTTGGCAAATGAGCATGCATGAACAGGCCAAGCTTAAACTCATTCAAATGGCGAAGAGGCATTATTATACCTTGTTTGGTAAAAATTTTAACTGTATGATTTGTATCAACGGAGCTAATATTTCTCAGCACGTTATTCGGTGCACCAATAATTTGTCTCAATGCACTATTATTTGATCCACCCTAAGTCAACAAGTGTAGGTTCAAGAATGGATAGATAATGTAGAGAGTAGTCAAAACTTAGATGAAACTAAATTTCTTAGATCAAATAGGATACCATGGTTCTTACTAATTTTCTTGCTTAATATTGATATATTTTCATCAAATTTCAAATTATGTTGTAAAATGATGATGCCCAGATATTTGATATATTTTACAATATCAATTTCCGTCCCATATAAATGGAGGTTAGCTTTTACTTTATATGAGAGCGGTATTATACCTTTCGTTTTTACAAAATTTAAAAACAATTTACTACCGAAAGTCCACTTGAAATTGTTTGTAGCTCGTCATTTATAACGTTCTGAATATAATCCAAATCTTTTCCCGAAGAATATAAATGTATCATTTGCGTATAAGGAGTTTTACGTTAATATATACAGTATTATGAAAAGTAAAGGTCCCAGATATGATCCCTAAGGTACACCCGCCCCCACTAGAATGTTACACGAAACAGACCGCTCATTTGAACATATTATCTCCTGTTATTGAAATAAGACCCAACAGAGTCAAGACGAACACCCGTAAACACCTTAAAATGAAGTCGGGAGTATTGTCAAATGTAGATCTTTTTTGATTTCGGATAATAAGACTGTGCTTATGTTCTCAATACCACAGTGAGAGTTCTTCGTCGCATCTTGTGAAGCCTAGGGTGGATTTTTCTGACTGAGAAGACATTCTCATTAAGGGTTAAAAGGGGAGGTAAGGGTGGAGTTTCCTTTCGACTTGTGAGTCATTTCTTTCTGCTACTTTTCTATTCCGTGTATGCGACGTACCTCACCCAAATCGAAGAAAGAAGGGTGGATAATATAGTATAGTATATATCATATTATATATATATATATACATATATATATATTATATAATATATATATATATATATATAGTATATTATATATATATGAGCTATATATATATAGTATATATAGTACTATATATAGTATATATATTATATCGTATATAGTTATTATATAATAATTTAACTTTCTTAACATTGATAAGAAAACGGCCTATCACTAAGCAAGCTTTTAATGGTGTTGTTAAAATTTTGGAATTATTCCCAATGATGCTTCGGATAAGCGTAACATTGGTAGCGCTGTATCTTTTTCATGGGTCCCTTTGTTAATATGTCTTGGGTTTTTTAATGTTTTTTTGCTTTTTTTCCTTTTTTTTTATTCCAATTTTTTTAAGTTTCTTTATCAAATAAAAAAGTATTTTATTTAAGAGTGTGGTGTGCGTGTGTGTGTTTGTCCGCGTTATGTTGGTGTGGGTGTCAGTATGTTTTTGCGTGTTTGTGTGTTTGTGCGTGTGTTTGTGTCTGAGTGAGTAGATTCCAAGATTTTCCTTTTTAAAATTCATTGTGGTGCGGAGAGTGCTCTTCACTAAGGATTTATCACTTTTGATCTCTCGATATTTTCTTTAAAAGTCATTAAATGGGCCAACAACTTTTTTTTCTATTTAGCATACTATAATATATAATATATTATCTATAGTATAATAATAATATATATAAGATATATTATTAATGTTTAGTATTATAATACTATTTGTCATATATATATATAATATATATAGTAGTATTTTAACTGGTTTATATATATATATACTATTCCATTATATATATAGTATATATATATAGGGTATATATATTGATATATATATATAATATAATCTATATATATATAATGTAGATATATATGATATTATATATATATGATATAGTTATATATATATATATATATATATATATATATATTATTATAGCTATATATATATATATATATATAGTATATAGAGTATAATATAATTAATATATAGTTATATTATTTATATAATATATATAATGATATATGTATGTATATATTAATATATAATATATATAGTATATTATATATATATATATATATATATATAGTATAGTATATATTATGCTATATATATAGGTTATATATATATATATATAGATTATATGTAATATATATATATAGTAATATATATATAAGTATATATATATAACTTATCTACTATATAGTATTTATATAGTATATATATGGATATAGTATATTAGGTATAATATATATATATAACTTATGATATATTATATAGGTATATATACTATATATATATTAGTGATATAGATAGATATTATTATAGAATAGTTATATATGATATATTACAGCACGTGCGCGTATGTATGGATATATAGTATATATGATAATATTAATATAGTATTAGTATATGACTATACATATATATAGTGTAAACGCGACTACTTTACTATATACAATATATGAGATACTATATAATAGAGTAGATATAGCTTATATATAGTAATAATAGTTATGATATATATATATTAGCGTATAACCTATAGTAGGGTATATTAAGGTACTATATGTATGATATATAATATATAATATATATATATATAGTATATTAGGATATATGATATATGTTATGATATATATATCATTCTCAACAACATAACCTCAATCCCGAGATCGGAAAGAAACTTCAATCACGAGATCGGAATATATATATATATGATATATATATAATAATATATGGTATCTATATATTATATATATATAAGTATGTATATATAGTGAATATTATATAATAGTATATATATATATACTAGTATTTTATGATTTATATAAAAAATAATATATATGAAAGTTGTTAAGCTTATTGATAGTTATATATATATAGTAGTATATATATATATATATATATATATAGTATATAATTATATATGTATGATATTATATATATAGTATTATATATAAGATTCTTTGAATGTTAATCAAAATGGCAAGAAATTGAAGAAACTTCTGCTAATCAGTTTTGTTAATGCAGTTTCTTCGATGATCATGGATGAAAGAGTGAAAAGTTTCTTAGAAGAAAAAAAGAATATAAAAGTCGAAAACTATAATGAAGTCTGAAAAATCTTTATATAGTATATATATATATATATATATAGTATAATATATTATACTATATAGTAGTAGATATATATCAGGTTAAGTATATATAAGTAGGCATAATTATGATACTATTATTAGATATATATACGATATTATTTTCTGGTCCACATCCATTGAAAGTGGGCCCTGCCCGGTGAGTGGGGACAGTTTCTGCAAAATAATATACATATATTTATATGATTATTAAATGTAATATATATATACTTTATAGTAGTAGTAATTAATATATAAAGCATAAGTATTAGTATATTTATTAATGAATAAAAATAACCCCTTAAGTAATATTCAACACTGGCTGGGAATTGAACTGGCGGCCTAGCAGTGATGTGAAAAGTTCTTCGGGGGTTATTTCAAAATACCTATCCACCTGAGTGAATTTGTAGGCAGTTTTGTCTTTATCATGATATAAATAATATATTATATTAAAAATTAAGCTAAAAAATATTAATATATTTTAAATAAATTATTATAATATATAGTATATATATATGATATATATATTCTCTTTTTGAGGATCTTTACTATCTGTCTATCAGCCCTCTTCGTTATCTTCTGTATTGATTCAGTCTTCCTGACTGTATTTTTATTTATTCATCAAAACTAGTTTTCCCTCTTTACTCCCAATCCAATTATTGGATTATATTCTCGATGATATATATATTATATATAAAAGGTTGATATATTATATATTATAATATTTATTTCTTAATATGAGTATTATAATATACTATATATACTAGTATATATATTATTTATAGTATAATATATATATTATGATATATAATAGAGAGAGAGAGAGATCTAATTAATTTATATGGACTCCGGTGAGTTATTATGAGAAAACCTTAATATATATATATATATGTATATATATAGTATATATAATATTATATATATATATATATAATATTGTATATATATATTATATATATATAGCATTATATGTAAAGGTCGGTATAGTGTACTATATATTAGTATATATATATAATATATATATATATTACGTATATATATATACTGAGTTCGATATATATATATATTATAGTATTTTATACTGATAATAATAATGTAAATATATATAATATAGTTATATAATATATATTAATAATAATATATTATAAGTACGTATCATATTTGTATAAATTTATATAATAATATTAGTATATAGGTATATATATTATATATATATATAGAGCTTATAAGTACGAGTATCTCTTATAGTAGATATATGTATATATGATATTATTAAGTATATGATTTAGTATATTATATATTTATATAGTTAGTTAGTTAATATACATAATATATATTATTATAGTATATATATAATAGTATATTATATATTATCAGTATGGTAGTATATAATATATAGGAAATAGGATATAGGTCATTAGTATATTATATAGTGAATAATATTATGACTATATATATAGATATATATTAGCTTCGAATAAAGAGAAGCATATCATGATTTCTCAAAATTCCCGACCACCAATAATAATATGATATATACTATATAATATAGTATGATTAATATAATATATAATATTATAGTATATAAGTATATATAGGTATATAATATATAATAATATATATAATATATATAGGATATCATTATAGCGTGTATATATATATATATATTATTATATAACTATTAATATATTATGATATATATACAATAATATATATATATATATATATATATATATTAGTATGACAAAGCTACAATCAAGATCTTGTAATATACTATTGCAACAAAATAATTATTTAAAAATATATTCATGCAAAAAATATATTTACAACAAATAATCATGCATTCATACAAAAATATTTCAACTGGAAACTTAAAATAAACCTAAAATATTTTGAATACCTTTGGAAAGTTTTATTAAAATAAATTATCAATAAGCATCCGGAACAATCATAAGTAAGACGATAAATCAATTTCCAAAAAAATCTGATTAATGAAACAGGAACAATTGTAACCTTTTATTTACAGTATCTTAATCAACGATTAAAATTTCCCGTTTACTAACATTTATCCCACTCATGGTTCAAGTTGAAACATTTAAGTGCATCACTGACTCTTTTCGATGAAGAATAATCACAAAGATAGAAGCTTGGAGTTAGAACTGAGCAAAACGGAATAGTAAAAGGAAAGAAAAAGAACTAGATAGGACTTAGCAATTAGATAGATAGATTAGTAGGTAGATAGAGTAGTGATAGATAGATAGATAGAAACGAGAGGAGAGAGAGAGAGAGGGAGAGAGAGGAGAGACGAATTAAATTTAGTTATTGGAATCATGTTTCATTTGAATTAAGTCAAGCAAGTATTTAGTGTATTTATTCAATAGAAGTTTACTTTCATATGTATATATATATATAATAGCTATATATAATAGTATAGTATATAGTATAATAATATATATATAGTATATAAGGTGATTATAGAAATTAGTATATTATAGTATAGTATATTTAATTAGTATATTTATGTATATATGAATATATATATATAAGTCATAGCACATATTTTACTCGTGCACAGATTGAGTCCCTACCGTTACTAGTAGTGTGTGAGAGAAAAAAAGAATTAAAAGTAGGCAAGCCACCGCGACAACGGTGCGCCTGTCAACTCTAATATATATAGAATACTCCAGATAGACTTCCAGCATCGCATAATATATATAGTAATATATACTATAGTAGTACTAATATACAGGTATTACTAATCTGTGAATTAGTATTAGGCTTTACAATGAGTGACCTGATGGTAGTAACTACCTTTGGGATTAGTAGGAGATATAATTAATAGAGATAAGCTTTAGTATAAGTATACGAGGTAAGGTATAATATAGAATAGTATATATCCGAAGCAATCCATGAATATATAGTATATGAATATATATATTATATCTATTATAGTAGTATATATATATATAGATTATATACGGGTAGATATCATATTATATATACGCGTATGTCAGAGCGTTATATATATATATATAGGTGAGTGTGTAGTTAGGTATAATAGAGGTATTCTTAGTGGAACAAGCTTGGATCTTATACAAGGTATTTTTCTTAATAATGATCCTACTTAATTTATAAATTATAGGCCTACGCTTGAGCTTTTTGTAAGATTAAAGGTTTCTATTTGATATATACGTAAATAATATATTCGAATATAGATAACTAGTATATAGATATTATATATATATATATATAATGTGGTACATGAGGTATATATTATTATATATAGATGGTATATATATTAGTAATATATATATTACATATATATATATATTATATAATATTGTAATATATTGTATATATATATATATTGATATATACGGAAGTTATACGAGTGGCTTAATAACCTGTGAATATATATAGCTCATCGTCTCAGTATATATTGAGGTACTGGAGTATAAGTATGTAGCACTGTTGCCGGTAATATTAACTATATAGTAAATTTATTTTAAATTTAATATAGTAGAGGTAATACTATATAATAGTATTATATTATATGATATAATATTTAATTATTTATAAATTAGTATCAATAATTATATATATTTATATAATAGTTTACTATATATATGAGTATAATATATATATATAAGTATATACTTTATTATATATATTATATATAGTATATGTATATTTTTTTATATTAGATAGTGTATATGATATATATATATATAGTATATTATAAGTATAATATATATTTTATATATATAGTTTATATATATAGTATAACTATATATAATATATTATATTATATATAATATATATATATATCTTAGTATATCATATATATATATATATATAGCTGATACGTATAGTATATATATATATATATATATATATATATATATTATATATTATATATATATATATATACTATTATTATAGATTATATTATAATGTATATATATATACTATATATAGGTGTCGTATGTATATATATATATATATATATAATATAAGATCTATGTATATACTATAGTATATGGATAATTAAGAATATCAATGTCCCATATAAGTAATATAGTAGTATCACTCTATATATTCGTATATAATATATATATATGGATATATAGATAATTATATGATATATTATATATATATATATATATATATTATTTATATATATATATAGTATATATATATATATATATATATATACCGGTATATATAGTGTACAGAGCTGGTCGATTTACCCTCACTACATTCATAAATATATAGCATTTCCGCGAAAACAGAAAATACACAATCTAATAAATGCTTTTTTTTTTTTCTAATTGATAATGAATTTTTACATTTGCCTAAATTGCTGAGAAAAAATATTTAAGCACAAAAATTTTGTAGAATAAGTTTTTGAATTTGAATGAGTTCTTAGATAAAGAGTTAGTGTTCTAGGCCTCTCGTAATTCTATGAATTCTTATATTAACAAAAAATGTTTTCACTTTAACCTAACTGTTTCATAAGAGTTCATACGTTACTGGCTAAACTATGCTTCGCCAAGGATTCAAAATACTCGACGTTGAAACCTTACTTAATTTTGCGTTTGGCTATTTAGACCAAATCAGACTGAAGCTTGACTTTAATGAAGTTCTTCTATTAATCCTTCAAGTCTGAGACAATATACAGAACATAACCAGACCAATGTTACCTAAGCTCCATCTCTTTACCGATACAAGAGGTACACAGAATACCGATACTACGTACCTTTACGTCTATCCCTGTAGATATGAAGTTATAGCTACCGGTCAAGAATAAAGCCACTAGATCAAAATCACACCAGTCAATCTTTAATAATTTTCAGCAAATAATGCTGTTTCACGTTTATATATATAATATATATATTATATATATATATATATATATATATATATATATATATATATAAAATATATATATATATATATATAATATATATATATATATTATAATATATATATATAGTGTAGTATTCATGGATATTTTTTAGACGAGATATCGAAATTGATTTCTGCGTGTTTATTTTATAATTAGAGTATTTATAGAGAATGAGATCTCGATATAAAGTTCCAGCGGTCTCCACCATTATATATATAAAATATATATATATTATATATATATATATAATATATATGATAGTATTATATACTATTATATTTATATATTAATATAATATTATTATACCGTATTATAGTGGCGTTATACCTACGGATTTATTTGTTCGGTGGGAGGGAGCTACATCGCGTATTCGGGGTTATATAATATATATATAATATATATATATATATTATATAATAGTATATATAATACAATATTAGATTATATCACACCACAATATATATTAGTAAGTAGGTATTATAGTATATGAAGATATAGATATACTATTAGTATTAATTCGCTAAGTAGTAATATATGATATAATATATAAGTGTTATACCATTATAAATTACTAGAGTTACATATCGTGCATGGACTAAAATTTTTAGATGTTGATAGAAAAAATGGAAATAATTTTTAAAATAAAAATTTTAATTCACTGGACACATGATGTTAACTTTAATCGATTAGGGGTGATGGCTATGGCATGCATGAGAGGAGAACAAAGTTCGAGAGGTAACTCTTCAGGTGTTTTATTGTTTAATATTTCGATGTATTGCTAGAGGAGGGCAAGTTCAGTAAGTCTTTCATCTCCAATAGTACGATTTCTCAAGTAGGATTTATCAAGAAAAGGCATAAATGTTTGAAAAGTTCTTTCCACTTAACAGTAGAACACCGTTAAAATTGCCAGTATTTGCAACAAAATGGTAATATTATTAGACAATTTTGATTTGTCATTTGAACTTTCTAATCTTGGATTTTATCAATCTGTGCTGTGATGCCATTTCAACGTTCCATAAATCCATTTCTGGCGACTTTTACTAAAATCGACTTTCAATTGGCTTTCCGAGAAATTTACTCGTAGAACATAAATGATTACATCATCTTCTTTAACTTCTATATGGCCACAATTTACACCGTGTTTCGAGGTGGCAAAGTGGCCTTGTAAAGTGATAGCAATTTCCTTATGATTTAAAAACCCTCTTTCGTTAATGCCTGAGTATTAAATCACCAAGAAATTAGGTGTAAAAATAGGAATGCGCCGATAATAAAATCTGTGGGTTAGGAAGTAAGTTTTGGCGTCTGTAATCTTTGATTTGTTAAATGCTTGGGTAGCAGCGCAATTGTCAATACCCACAGCTCGGATTAAGAGTGGCGCTTTACCATTCTTCAAAATCTACTGAATTATGATCTAAATGTGGCATTTTCTCTAGCTCTGCAGTGAGGCTTACAGTTAAGTTTTGTAAAATCCACTTCATTAATATGACGTACTACACTAACATCAATTAACGTAGATAGTGTCCGCAATCGTTTTGAATCATATTCGTATTTAAACTAGTAAAGTAACTGTTTAAACTAAGAAAAGGAAACAAAAAGGACGTGCTATAGCGCGAAGCGCGTAATGTGTTGGCAATTAAAGTGAGGTGCACGTTTGCTGTTTTTCTTGCACTGATGGGCGTGCAAGACTTGACACATGCTTTAGGAGTTTGAAGCGTTGGGTTCCAAAAGCTGCCGTTATTTATCGAGTTTGATCAATTTCCTTTAGTATAATAACCGTGATTCGTGCCGGGACTTGGACCGAAAAGCGAGTTTAGCAACTTTTTATGAATCTTTTCTTGCTGCCCTGGTAGAAGATAAGTTCTAGTTTTTTCCTCAAAATTTTCGTGCTCTTGTAGCACTGATCAAAGAAAAAATGTACAACTAATGCTGAAATATTATGTTCAATTGCACTTGCGAATATATTTGAACTTTAGAAGAGGTACTGTGAGGCAAGAATAATTTAAGCAATTGCAAAAAGGTCAGTGAGGGATAAATAGCTTTTTGTGACTTGTAAATATTGTCCATTGGTATTACTTACCATGTGGGCAGTTGAAGGAACGCTGGCTTCACTGTGGGAACTCAGCCCGACTCATTGCTGCTTGCTGCATCCGGTTTCATACCCCGTGTCCTTTTAGATTTATTCTACCACCAAGTTCAGTTACTTTTTTCTTCATTTAATTTTGCAAGAGACTTATTCCGTCAAATCATTTTACTAGCGAAAGCAAAGAAATCTTCTTACGTTAAGAGTTCAATGATCAACGTAAGCACACACACATCAACGAAAATTGTTCCTCCTGGGACTCATCCGCGGGGGTGTTTCAATGCATGGAGTTTAGTGATGGGCTGTGCTGTGTGAACTCGGGTTTGTGATGTTGAGTAGGTCGGGGAGGGTACAGCTGTTGTCTCATCGGCTAAGACAGTTATAAATTTTTACTTTTAATTTAATGTTTTAATTTTTACGTTGAATGAGATGCTCAAATGACTGAATTTAGTAGAGTATTTTGGACTGTGGACTGGTATAACATGGCATTTCTAGGCATGGGCTCTAGCTTGCAAAGATATCCGTTAAAGAGACTCGAAGAATTGCATAGTGTTGCCCAACATGCCAAGAGGAGTTCGATTCGCCTTGAGTCATGATGTCCACGGTACGATATAATTTTTTCCTTACCAAGAATCGAATTGTTTCAGCAATTGAAATTAGCCCGTTTTCTACTGTCTTCGGCTCCCTTTTCTTCTGACTGTCATCTGTTGTGGATGTCTCGATTGTTTTTTTGAACCTGCTTTTCTACAGCAATCTCTTTTCTACCGATGTTGTTTGTGATATTTAGTTTGCTCGTGGTTTTTGGAAATGCACTCAATTGCTTTCTTAAGTTTGAATAAAGATCTCGAGATAAAGAAACACTTCCTGGTGTTTTCTCTTACCTTTTTCTTTTATTTTCAAATAACAATGCACAATTTGAGTAATAAACCTCCAGCGTTTTTTTATCAAATAAGCTAACCACTTTAACGGTTCATCAAGCCATTTCTTGAAAATATCTTTCCGACCTTTGCCTTCCTGACAGGAAAATATGATATTTTGAAGTCTGGTTTCCAGTAATATTTTAATATTTCCACTTTTCCTTTTGCCTAAATCGTACCTATGAATTGCAATATCGTTGAGAATGAAAGATCCCTTTCTGTATTCTTGATTGCGCCTGACTTATAGACGCTTGGAAAGGAAAAACATCAACGTCTACTTGAGATTTTTCTAAGCTGCTATCCGCAGTTACAGAAAAGTTCCAGGAGCAACTGGTTCAAGTTCTAGAACTTAATTTCTTTGAAATTTAAAAAAATCTTCATTATCCATATTGCATACTTTTTGTTGGAAAAAGTCTCTAATATCTGTCCTTATTTTCTATTTTTTTTTATTTTTAGTAGATGAACGACAACAAGAACAGAAAATGTTAACCATAAAGTCAAAACTATAAACTATTTCACTACGCAACTGCGATATTATGGCCCTTAAAACAATAGATCGATAGCTTTACACTGACACCAAAATGTTATCTCATTACTAGGTAATGCTAAGAGAAAGAGAATTAAGACTTACCTCTCTCTGTCTGATATATTATATTTATATAGTAAGTATAAATATATATATATATATTATATATAGATATATAATTAGTATATATATGATATTTAATATATATATATATATATATATATTATATATATATTATAAATATATATATAATATATTAATATAATTACTGTTATATATTGTATATATATATATATACTATATATATATATATATATTGTATATATTATATATATTAAGATTAATATAGTACTATATATATAGTATATGATAAATAGTTATTAGTAGGGATATATAGTAGTATATATATAATACTATAAGGATCAAAATTATCGACTTTTCTCTTTCTCCTGTAAAAACTACCCCAAATGGACTTACGAGATTTGGTATTGTCCTGACAGCGGACGAGTTATATAAAATTAGATTTTAGACCTCATGCAACTTGTTTATGAGTATTGAATATGAATTAATGATACCTAAAAAGGTTTTGTGTAGGTGTCAGTTCAAAAAAACTTGTACTCCACGGCGGAGCGGCCGAGGTGGCAGCACTTGGCCTCTACCTCCCCTGGATACGGCTCACTTGGTCATAGTATTATAGCTAATATATTATAATGTAATTATATATATATATAGTGAACATATTGGTATATATATATATGTGGTAGTATATATATATACGTAGCGTGGTTATATATAGAATAGCAACGTATATAATATTATATGTATATATATTATATTAGTATATATATTTATAATCATAAATTATCACATCCAGCTAAAATAATAATAATGTAGTTATATAGCTTATTATGAGTTTATAACATAGGATCATATATATATTATATATATGATATATATATAGTATATTATATATATACAACTAGTATATATAGTAGGTAGTACATACAGTGAGACGTAGATAAGTGCTATGTAGTATATATACTATGGTATTATACTACTTAATCTAAGAATATGCAATCAGCGGAATTCGAAATATAATATATGAGAGGTATAGCTATATATATAAGTATGATAATATATGGCTATTATAGGATATATATATATATTAGTAGTATACGTATTAGTAGATATAAGTAAGTATACTAGTATATATTATATATAGTATGTAGTATTGCTGATTAGTATAGGTAGTAATAATAATAAAAAAACTGACCGTTTTCAAATCTTTAATTGAAAGAAATAGCACTTTGGTGCATGAACAAGGATTAGGATTATCGACATTTTATATTAGTTTAGATAAATCGTTGAAGATTCGCATGTCAGTATTGTGCAGCTGAGAATAAAGTTATCATAGTTGTGCGGTAATGGGAATGTGTCCAGGTATTATAACGTATAGATAGTCGGGTGCTCTGATTTTCAAATATGATAAGTATAATTATGAAGTTAATATATAGTATATATAATCTATATATATATATTATATAAGTATATATATAGTATAGTATATATAGTATATACTACGCTATAGGTTGTGATGGCAAGGTAACAATCGCGTTACGCATCGCATCCGCTAATGCCGCCATTATAAAGATCCGCATCCGCGTGCTTGTCACCTCGGGTTGATAGTTGCGCGTGATATTTATACATAAAGGATCTGAGAGCAGAACTTTAAAATAGAGACATGGGACTCACTCAAACTGAGTGTAATGATACCCACTGATCTCACAGCATACTGAGTGGTCATAAATAATGTTGAATGCAAAAGAGTCACATGGAGGAGATTGATAGGGAAGCCAGAGAAGAAATCAGGGCCGCCTCGTCCATGCTTCTGTCTCCATGCTAGTGTAATACATTATCTCAATGTCCTAGGAAGCATTTTGGAAACTATCATCAAAGATGAAGAAAGTGATTAAGGTTTAGAATAGAATGAAAGCATTATTAACGGAATTAGAGCTCTAGTAGATAGCTCTCAGAAAACGCCGTTTGGAAATGCGATAAGTGACCATACCTATTGCGAACTTAGCGGTTAGATCCCCGTTATAAAGGCATATGTTTGTTATAGCAAACACAATATTGGATACAAGTTCATCGTCAACTTTGAGTTGCAGTTGAAAAACTTCAATCCCTGAACAGTCTATTAATTCGTCACCCATAAAAGGAAAAAAACGAAATCAAAAAAAAACAACACCTCTAGAAGTAAAAATCAGTAACAGCTTTACTTTAACTTGATTGAGACCTAACCTAGTGATGAAGAAACACATCGCCATTCGCAAAAGGTGTAGTGCAAATGTTTGAAACCTATACCAAGAAAAACGACTAACGATACAAATGATGATCCTTCAGTTGGTGAAAAGTTAAACAAAATGTTTACCCACGCTTTAAGTAGAATGTTTGGCAAGGTAATACTGCCTGTCCCCAACTAGTTGTTGCAAGGAGAAAAGTATTTTTACATGCTGGCCTAATTAATATATATTGAAAAGAGAAACAGACTCTCAACAGAAAAGGCAGAAAAATTGAATGTTTCTCAAGCACAACCCCCCTTCCTATATTTGGATTTCAATACTAGTGCAAAAAGTACATAATCCATTCGTAAAATCTCTTTCATTAAAGTCGGAGGTTGGGGGAAAGAGGTTGGATGGGTGGCATTTGGTTGGATCGCCGGCACCGACACACCTGGTGAATGTATAATATTAATTAGATTGTGGCTAACTCGAAATTTATATATATGTATATAGGTATATAGTATATATTAAGTATAATATATATATATATATAATTATATAGCGGTTAGCGTGAACAATATATACTGTATACTATACATATATTATATATAATATATTATATATTATATATTATATATATATATATATATATATAATATATTATATATATATATATATAATAGGTAGTGAGGTCTAGAGAATCATTATTACATATTAATATCAAACTAGAGTCCGCAATCACGCGGATGCGAAAAATTACATCATACTTGCGAGTTCTCACTAAGAGTAGTATAGTTATACTTTGAGGCAGTGTTCGAACTTAAGGTATACTTATATTTATAATATGTATATATAGCTATGTATTATTTAGCATATATATGTATATAATATAGTATATATATATCCATAGTGTATTATATTTATGTGATCTACTTAATATATATATATATAGTTAATTAATATATATATATATATGATATATTAATCGTATATTATATAATATATATATATATATGTTATCATAGGATATTATAGTTATATATAGTTATATAAATATATATTAATATATATATATATATAATAGTATATTATATATATAATTATAATAGCTAATATCATCGTTATAATCTATATATATAAGTTCTATATTATGATAGTATGATATGTTAATTATGAAATATACTATGATATAATATATAATATATAGGTATATGTATATTTAGATAAGTATATA
>JABUQX010072990.1:0-14458 GCA_015478945.1 Trachelipus rathkii
CACTGAACTGCCTGCCTGCCTGCCTGCCTACTGCCTGCTGCCTGCCTGCCTTGCCTGCCTGCCGCCTGCCTGCCTGCCGGATTCCAGACTGGGTGGCCTGCCGATCTTCCTGCCTGCCTGCCTGCCTGCCTGCCTGTCTGCCTGCGAATAATAAATATTCCTATATATTTTTGGGACATTTTTCCTGTGGTTATTTCAATGAACTGCCTGCCTGCCTGCCTGCCTGCCTGCCTGCCTGCCTGCCTGCCTGCCTGCCTGCCTGCCTGCTGCCTGCCTGCCTGCCTGCCTGCCTGCCTGCCTGCCTGCCTGCCTGCCTGCCTGCCTGCCTGCCTGCCTGCCTGCCTGCCTGCCTGCCTGCCTGCCTGCCTGCCTGCCTTCCTGCATGCCTGCCTGCCTGCTGCCTGCCTGCTGCCTTCCCTGCCTGCCTGCCTGCCTCCTTCTCTGCCCTGCCTGCCTGCCTGCCTGCCTTCCTGCCTTCCTGCCTGCCTGCCTGCCTGCCTGCCTGCCTGCCTGCCTGGCTTCCTGCCTGGCTTCCTGCCTGCCTTTCTTCCTGCCTGCCTGCCTGCCTGCCTGCCTGCCTGCCTGCCTGCCTGCCTGCTTCCTGCCTGCCTTCCTGCCTGCCTTCCTGCCTTCCTGCCTGCCTGCCTGCCTGCCTGCCTGCCTGCCTGCTTCCTGCCTTCCTTGCTGCCAATCCCTATAACTGCCTCCTGCCTGCTGCCTGCCTCATGCCTGCCTGCCCTGCCTGCTGCCTTGCCTGCCACCTGCCTGCCTGCCTGCCTGCCTGCCTGCCTGACTGCCTACCTGCCTGATTGCCTGCCTGCCTGTCAGCCTGCTTCCTGCCTGCCTGCCTGCCTTCCTGTGAATAACAAATATTCTCTATATTTTTGGGACATTTTTCATGTCCCATTTTACGAATAGGTTTAAGCCTGCCTAGTCTGCCTGGCTGCCTGCCTGCCTGCCTGCCTTGCCTGCAGTGGTGCCTGCCTGCCTGCACCGCCTGCCCTGCCTGCTAACTGCCCGTCCTGCCTGCCTGGCTTTCCTGCTTGGCTGTCCTGCATGCCTGCCTGCCGCCGCCCTGCCTGCCTGCCCTGCCTGCCTCCTGCCTGCCTGCACTGCCTCCTGACTGCCTGTGAATGCCTGCCTGACTGCCATGCACTGCCTGATTGCCTGTCCTGCATGCCCGCTTGTCTCCTAGCCTGCCTGCCTGCGCTGCCTGCCTACCTGCTCTGCCTGTTGACTGCGAATAAATAAATATTCCGATATATTTTTGGGACTATTTTTTACATGTGGTATTCTTCATAATGAATTCTGCCTGCGTGGCCTGCCTGCCTGCCTGCACTCCCTCCTGCCTCCCTGCCTGCCTGCCCTCCGCCGCCTGCCTGCCTGCCTGCCTGCCCTGCCTGCCTACCCTGCCTGAGTGCCAGTTCTGCCGCCTGCCTGCTGCCTGCTGCCTTCCTGCCCTGCCTGCCTGCCTGAACCTGCCTGCCTCCTCCTGCTGCCTGCCTGCCCTGCCTGCATCTGCCTGCCTGCCTGCCTGCCTGCCTGCCTGCCTGCCTGCCTGTGAAGATCAATTATTCCTATATATTTTTGGACATTTTTTCATGTGGTTATTTCAATGAACTGCCTGCCTGCCTGCCTGCCTGCCTGCCTAGCCTGCTTGCCTGCCTGCCTGCCCTCCTGCCTGCCCCTGCTTGCCTGTCTGTCTGCTTGCCTGCCTGCCTGCCTGCACTCCTCTCCTCCCTCCCTCCCCGCCTGCTTGCCTGCCTGCCTGCCTGCCTGCCTGCCTGCCTGCCTGCCTGCCTGCCTGCCTGCCTGCCTGCCTGCCTTCCTGCCTGCCTGCCTGCCTGCCTGCCTGCCTGCCTGCTCCTGCCTGCTGCCTGCCTGCCCTGCCTGCCTCCTGCCTACCTGCCTGCCGTGCCTGCCTGCCTAACTGCCTGCCCTGCCTGCTGCCTGCCTGCCTGCCTGTGCTGCCTAACTGTCTGGTGCCTGCCTGCCTGCCTAATGTCTGTGCGTGCCTGCTCTGCCTGCCTGCCTGCTGCCTGCCTGCCCTGCCTGCCTGCCTGCCTGCACTGCCTGCCTGCCTGCCTGCCCTGCCTGCCCTGCCTGCCTGCCTGCCTGCTCCCTGCCTGCTCCCTGCCTGCCTGCCTGCCTTCCTGCTGCCTGCCTGCCTGCCTGCCTCTGCCTGCCTTCCTGCCTGCCTCTCTTTCCCTGCCTTGCCTGCCTGCCTGCCTGCCTGCCTGCCTGCCTGCCTGCCTGCTCTGCCTGCCTGCCTGCCTGCCTGCCTGCCTGCCTGCCTGCCTGCCTGCCTGCCTGCCTGCCTGCCTGCCTGCCTGCCTGCCTGCTTCCTGCCTGCCTGCCTGCTGCCTGCCTGCCTGCCTGCCTGCCTGCCGCCTGCCCTGCCTGCCCTTCCCTGGCGAATAACAATTATTCTATATATTTTTGAGGAACATTGTTTCATGTCCCATTTGTACGAATAGGTTTTAGCCGCTGCCTGCCCTGCCTGCGCTGCCTGCCTTCCTGCGAACTGAACAATAATTCCTATAGTATTTTAGGACATTTTTGTCATGTCCCATTTTAGATAGGTTTTAGCCTGCCCTGCCTGCTGCCTGGCCTGCCCGTGCGAATAACAAAATATTTCCTATATATTTTTTGGAACATTTTTTCATGTTCCCCTCATTTTACGAATAGGTTTAGCCTGCTCTCCTGCCGCCTGCCTGCCTGGCCTGCCTGCCTGCCTGCCTGCCTGCCTGCCTGCCTGCCTGCCTGCCCTGCCTTCCTGCCTACCTGCCTGCCTGCCTGCTGCCCCTGCCTGCCTCCCTGCGAATAACAAATATTCCTAATATATTTTTTTGGGACATTTTTGCCATGTCCCATTTTTACGAAAAGGTTTCAGCCTGCCTGCCTGCCTGCCTGCCTGCCTGCGCCTAACAACCACCCGGCCTGCCTGGCTGCCTGCCTGCCTGCGAATAACAAATATTCCTATATATGTTGTTTGGAACAGTTCATGTCCCATTTTACGAGATAGTTTTAGCTCTGCCTGCCTGCCAGCCTGCCTGCCTCCTGCCTGCCTGCCTGCCCTGCCTGCCTGCCTGCCTGCCTGCCTGCCTGCTTTCTGCGAATAACAAATATTCCTATTTATTTTTGGGAATTTTTCATGTCCCATTTTAAGAATAGGTTTTAGCCCTGCCCTTCCGTCCTGGCTTGCCTGCCTGCCTGCCTGCCTGCCTGCCCCTCCTGCCTGCCTGCCTAGCCTGCCGTGCCTGCCTGCTGCCTGGCTTGCTGCTTGCCTGCCCTGCCTGCCTGCCTGTCGCCTGCTTTGCCTGCCTGTTTTCCTGCTGCCTGCCCTGCCTGCCTGCCTCTGCCTGCCTGCCTGCCTCCTTCCTGCCTGCCTCTGCCTGCCTGCCTGCCTGCCTGCCTGCTGCCTGCCTGCCTGCCTGCCTGCTGCCATGTCCTGCCTGCCTGCCTCCTGCTGCCTGCCTGCCTATTGCCTGCCCCTGCCTGCCGCCTGCCCCTTCACTGCCCTGCTGCCCTGCCTACCTGCCTGCTTCCTACCTGCCTGCCTGCCTTCTGCCTGCCTGCCTGCCAGCCTGCCTGCCTCCTGCCTGCCCCTGCCTGCCTACCTTCCTGCCTGACCTGCCTGCCTGCCTGCCTGGCTGCATGCCTGCCTGCCTTGCCTGCCTGCCTTCCTGCCTGTTTGCCTTCTTGCGTGCTTGCTGCTGCCTGGCCTAACAGCCGCCGCCTCCTGGCTTCCTGCCTTGCCTGCCGAGCCTGCCTGCCTGCCTGCCTGCCTTGCCTGCCTGCCTGGCCTGCCTGCCTGCCTGCCTGCCTGCCTGCCTGCCTGCTGCCTGCTGCCTGCCTGCCTGCCTTTTTGCCTGCCTGCCTGCCTGCCTGCCTGCCTGCTGCCTGCCTTTCATGCCTGCCTGCCTGCCTGCCTCCCTGCCTGCCTGCTTGCTTGCCTGCCTGCCTGCCGCCTTGCCTGCCCTGCCTGACCTGCCTGCCTGCTTGCTTGCTTGGCCTGCCGCCTGCCTGCCTTGGCAGCACTGCCTGCCTGCCTGCTTTCTGCCTTCCTGCCTGCTGCCTGCATGCCTGCCTGACATTTTTCATGTCCCATTTTACGAATAGGTTTAAGCCTGCCTGCCTGGCTGCCTGGTGCCTGTCTGCCTGCTGCCTTCCCTGCCTGCCGCCTGCCTGCCTGCCTGCCTGCTGCTGCCTGCCTGCCTGCCTTCCTGCGAATAACAATCATATTCCCTATGATGTTTTTGGTGAATTTTTCATTGTCCCATTTTAACGGAATAGTTTTAAGCCTGCCCTGCCTGCTGGCTGCCTGGCTGCCTGGCTGCCTGCCTGCCTGCCTATCTGCCGTGTGCCGCTGCCTGCTGCCGCACTAACTGCCCGCGCTGCCTGGCTTCCTGCTTGCTTCACTGCCTGCCTGCCCTGCCTGCACTTGACTGCTGCCTGCCTGCCTGCTGCTGAAGCCTGCTGCCTGAGCATGCTCTGCCTGCAATGCCTGCCATGAATGCTGCCTGACTGCCTCCTGCTGATTGCCCTGCTGGCTGCCTGCCTGCCGCACTGCGCTGCTGCCTGCCTGCTGCCGCAATGCCTCCTGCCTGCCTGCTGCCGCCTGCCTGCCACTGCCTGCCTGCCTGCCTGTCTGCCGCGAATAATAAATATTCCTATATATTTTTGGGACATTGAAATGTGGTTATTTCAATGAACTGCTGCCTGCCTGCCTGCCTGCTCTCCTGCCTCTGCCTGCCTGCCTGCCTGCTGCCTGCCTGCCTGCCTGCCAGCCTGCCTTCCTAGACGAAATAACAAAATTTCCTATATATTTTTTGGGAACATTTTTTCATGTCCACATTTTTATCGAAATAGGTTTAAGCCTGCCTGCCTTGCCTGCCTGCCTGGCCTGCCTGCCTGGCTACCTGCCTGCCTGCCTGCCTGCCTGCCTGCCTGCCCTCCTGCCTGCCATGAAACTCAATGAACTGCCTGCCTGCTTGCCTGCCTGCCTGCCTGCAATGCCTAAACTGCCTGCCTCCTGCCTGCCCCTGCCTGCCTGCCTGCCGCCCTGCCTGCCTGCCTGCCTACTGTCCGCGTGCCTGCCGCGCCTGCGCCTGTGGCCGGCGCTGATCCGGCGCGCTTGCTCCTTGCCTGCCTGCCTGCCTTGCCTGCCTGCCTGCCTGCTCTGCCTGCCTGCCTGCCTGCCTGCCTGCCTGCCTGACCTGCAAGCCAGCCGTGCTGCCTGAAAGGGGTACTCCTGCCTCTGCCCTGCCTGCCTGCCTGCCTGCCTGCTTGCCCGCCAATGCACTGCCTGCCTGCCTGCCTGCCTGCCCTGCCTGCCTTACCTGCCTGCCTGCCTCCTGCCTGCCTGCCTGCCCTCCCTGCCTGCCTGCCTGACTGCCTGCCTGCCCTGCTGACCTGCCTGCCTGCCTGCCTGCCTGCCTGCCTTACTTCCTGCCTGCCTGCCTGCCATGCCACTGCCCATGCCTGCCTGCCATCCTGCCTGCCTGCTATCCTGCCTGCCTGCCTGCCTGCCTGCCTGCTGCCTGCCTGCCGCCTGCCTGCCTGCCTGCCGCCTGCCTTCACCCTGCGATAACAAATATTCCTATATATTTTTGGGAATTTTTCATGTCCCATTTTAAACGAAATAGGTTTAGCCTGCCTGCCTGGCCTGCGGCTAGCGAAAACAGAATATTTAATTATAACTTTTTGGTAACATTTTTCATTCCCATGTTTACGAAATAGGTTTTAACGGCCTGCTGCCTGCCTGCCTGCTGCCTGGCCTGCCTGCCTGCCTGCCTGCCTGCCTGCCTGCCTGCCGCCTGCCTGCCTGCCTACCCCTGCCTGCGCTGCCTGCTGCCTGTCACCCATTTCTCTTTCAATATTTCCTTTATATTTTTTAGGACATTTTTCATGTCCCATTTTACGCATAGGTTTTTGCCTGCCTGCCTGCCTGCTGCCTGCCTGCCTGTCTGCCTGGCCTGCCTGCCTGCCTGCCTGCCTGCCCTGCCTGCCTGCCTTGCCTGCCTTGCCTGCCTGCCTGCCAATAAAACCTTCCTATATTATTTTTGGGACATTTTTCATGTCCCATTTTACGAATAGGTTTTAGCCTGCCTGCTTGCCTGCCTGCCTGCCTGCCTGCCTGCCTGCCTGCCTGCCTGCCTGCCTGCCTGCCTGCCTGCCTGCCTGCCTGCCTGCCTGCCTGCCTGCCTGCGCCTGCTTGCTTGCCTGCGTGCCTGCCGCATGCCTGCCTGCCTAGCCCTGCTGCCTTCCTGCCTGCTGCCTGCCTGCCTTCCCTGCCTTCTTCCTGCGAATAACAAATATTCCTATATATTTTTAGGACCCGGCATACATATCACAGTCGGTGACTCGAGTTCAGCCTGGTGCCTTCCGATCTGCCTGCCTGCCTGCCTGCCTGCCTGCCTTGCCTGCCTGCCCTGCCTACCTTCCTGCCTCCTGCCTCCCTCCCTGCCTGCCTGCCTGCGTGCCGTGCACTGCCTTGCCTGCCTGCCTGCCTGCCTGCCTACCTGCCTGCTTGCCTGCCTGCCTGCCTGCCTCCTGCCTGCCTGCCTCCCTGCCTGCCTGCCTGTCTGCCTGCTGCCTGCCTGGCCTGCTGCTGCCTGCCTGCTGCCTGCCTGCCCTGCCCTGCCTGCCTGCCTGACCTGCCTGTCTGCTGCGAATAATAAAGATTCCCCTATATATTTATGGGAACTTTTTTCAGGTGTTATTTCAGATGAAACTGACCTGCCTGCCTGCCTGCCTGCCTGCCTAGCCTGCCTGCCTGCCTGCCCTGCCTGCCTGCCTGCCTGCCTGCCTGCCCTGCCTCCTGCGAATAACAAATTATTCCTATATAATTGGGACATTTTTTCATGTCCCCAATTTATCGAATAGGTTTTAAGTCTGCTGCTTGCCTGCCGCCTGCCTGCCTGCCTGCCTACCTCCTTGCCTGCCTTTCCTCCTGCCTGCCTGCCTGCCCCCCTGCCTGCCTGCCTGCCTGCCAAGCACTGCCTGCTTGCTTGCTGCCTGCCTGCCTGCCTGCCTGCCTAACTGCCTGCCTGCCTGCCTGCCTGCCTGCCTGCCTGCCCTGCACTGCCTCTGCCTGCCTGCCTGCCTGCCTGCCTGCCTGCCTGCCTGCCTGCCTGCCTGCCTGCCTGCCTGCCTGCCTGCCTGCTGCCTGCCTCCTGCCTGCTACCTGCCTGAGACCGCCTGCCTGCCGCCTGCCTGCCTGCCTGCCCCTGCCTGCCTGCCTGCCTGCCCTGCCTGCCTGCCTGCTCCCTGCCTCCTGCCTGCTCTGTCCTGCCTGCTGCCTGCCTCCTGCTGCTGCTGCCTGCCTGCCTGCCTGCCTGCCTGCCTACCTGCCTGCCTGCTGCCTGCTGCCTGCCTCTTGCCTGCCCCTGCAACTGCCTGCCTGCCCTGCTGCCTGCCTGCCCTGCCTGCCTGCTGCGCTGCCCTGCCTGCCTGCTACCTGCCTGCCTGCCTGCCTGCCTCCTGCCTGCTCTGCTGCCTGCCTGCTGCCTGCGCCTGCCTGCCTGCCTTGCCCTGCCTACTGCCTGCCTTCAGCCTGCCTGCCTGCCTGCCTGCCTGCCTGCCTGCCTGCCTACCTACCTGCCTGCCTACCTGCCTGCCTGCCTGCCTGCCTGCCTGCCTGCCTGCCTGCCTGCCTGCCTGCCTGACTGCCGTGCCTGCCCGCGCTCCCTGCTCTGAGTGACCTGTCTGGCCTGCGTACTGCCTGGCCTGCCTGCCTGCCGCTGCCTGCCCTGCCTGCCTGCCCTGCCTGCCTGCCTGCCTGCCTGCCTGCTGCCTGCCTGCCTGCCTGCCCTGCCTGCCTGCCTTCCTGCCCGCCTGCTTGCCTGCCTGCCTGCTGCCTGCCTGCCTCCTCCTACCTACCTGCCTGCTACCTGCCTCGCCTGCGATGCTGCGCTGCCTGCTGCCTGTCTGCAATAACACATAATTCCTTATATCATTTTGGGATAATTTTCATGTCCCATTTTTACGAAATAAACAAAGAGATTTGAAACTCTGGGATTCCTAAGTTAGTGATACAGTGAATTTATATTCGATATCCTATTATAAAAAGGTAATTGTGAAAAAGAAGTAAAAAATCGTAAAAATAAACACTTTGTATGAACTTAAATATTAAATATAACATCGATTTTTCCGAATATTTTTAAGCCTGCCTGCCTGCCTGCCTGCCTGCCTGCCTGCCTGCCTGCCTGCCTGCCTGCCTGCCTGCCTGCCTGCCTGCCTGCCTGCCTGCCTGCCTGCCTGCCTGCCTGCCTGCCTGCCTGCCTGCCTGCCTGCCTGCCTGCCTGCCTGCCTGCCTGCCTGCCTGCCTGCCTGCCTGACTGCCTGCCTGCCTGTCAGCCTGCCTGCCTGCTGCCGCCTGCCCTGCTACTTGTCCTGGCCTGCCTGCCTGCCTGCCTGCCTGCCTGCTGCCTGCCTGCCTGCCCTGCCTGCCTGCGAATACCAAATATTCCTATATATTTTTTGGGACATTTTTCATAACCCATTTACGAAATAACACAAGATTTGAAATCTGGGTGTCATAAGTTATGTGATACCAGTAAATTTATATTCGATAGCTATTATAAAAGGTAATTGTGAAAAAAGCTGCCTTCCTCCCTGCCTTCCTGCCTGCCTGCTTGCACCTCCCTGCCTGCCTGCCTGACTGCATGCCTTGCCTGCCTGCCTACCTGCTTGCCTGCCTGACTGCCCGCTGCCTACACACTCTGATGCCTTCCTGCTGCCTGCCTGCGCCTGCGATAACAAATATTCTTATTATTTTGGACATTTTTCATAACCCATTTACGAAATAAAAAAAGATTTGAACTCTGGATTTCATAAGTTATGTGGATACAGGTGAATTTATATTGATAGCTTATAGAAAAGGTTATTGTGAAAACAAGAAGTAAATCGGAAATAAAGCATTTTGTATGAACTTAAATAGGAAATATAAACATCGATATGTAGTTATTTCAATGCCTGCCTGCCTGCCTGCTCTGCCTGCCTGCCTGCCTACCTGCCTGCCTGCCTGCCTGCCTGCCTGCCTGCCCATATCCCTGCCTGCCTGCCTGCCTGCCTGCCTGCCTGCCTTCCTGCCTGCCTGCCTGCCTGCCTGCCTGCTTCCTGCTTCCTGCCTGCTTCCTGCCTGCTTCCTGCCTGCCTGCCTGCCTGCCTGCTGCCGCCTGCCTGCCGCCCTGCCTGCCTTGCTGCTTTCAGTACTGCTGCCTGCCTGCCCTGCCTGCCTGCCTGCCTGCCTGGCCTGCCTGCCTGCCTGCCTGCACGCATCCTGCCTCCCTGCCTGCCCTCCTTGCCTCCTGCCTGCCTGCCTGCCTGCCTGCCTGCCTCCCTGCCTGCCTGCCTGCCTGCCTGCCTGCCTGCCTGCCTGCCTGCCTGCCTGCCTGCCTGCCTGCCTGCCTGCCTGCCTGCCTGCCTGCCTGCTGCTGCCTGCCTGCCTGCCTTCCTGCCTCCTGCCTGCCTGCCGCCTGCCTTTCCTCCTGCCTGCCTGCCTGCCTGCCTGCCTGCCTGCCTGCCTGCCTGCCTCCCTCACTGCTGTCTGCTCAGTATGCTGCCTGCCTGCCTTCCAGCTGCTGCCTGCCTGCCTGCCTGCCCCCTGCCTGCCTCCTGCCTGCTGCCTGCCTGCCTGCCTGCCTGCCTGCCTGCCTGCCTGCCTGCCTGCCTGCCTGCCTCCCTGCCTGCCTGCCTGCCTGCCTGCTGCCTGCCTGACTGCCTGCCTGCCAACCTACCTGCCTGCCTACCTGCCTGCCTGCCTGCCTGCCTGCCTGCTGCCTGCAGAATAACAAATATTCTTATATATTTTTGGGAACATTTTTCATGTCCATTTACGAAAGTAAAACAAAGAAATGTGAACTCTGGATTCGCTAAGTTTATGTGCTACAGTGAATTTATATTCGATATCTAGTATAAAAAGGTAATTGTGGGAAAAAGAATTAAAATCGTGAAATAAACACTTTGTGTGAACTTAAATAGTAAATATAACATCGATATGTAGTTATTTCAATTGCTGCCTGCCTGCCTGCCTGCCTGCCTGCCTGCTTCCTGCCTGCTTCCTGCCTGCTTCCTGCCTGCCTGCCTGCCTGCCTGCCTGCCTGCCTGCCTGCCTGCCTGCCTGCCTGCCTGCCTGCCTGCCTGCCTCCTACCTCCTGCCTGCCTGCCTGCCTGCCTCCCTGCCCTGCCTGACTGCCTGCCTACCTGCCTGCCTGCCTGCCTGCCTGCCTGCCTGCCTGCTTGCCTGCCTGCCTGCCTGCCTGCCTGCCTGCCTGCCTGCCTGCCTGCCTGCCTGCCTGCCTGCCTGCCCGCCTGCCTGCTTCCTTGCCTGCCTGTTCATTACATCCTCCCTTCCTGCCTCCTGCCTGCCTGCCTGCCTGCCTGCCTGCCTGCCTGCCTGCCTGCCTCCCTGCCTGCCTGCCTGCCTGCCTGCCTGCCTGCCTGCCTGCCTTCCTGCCTCCCTGCCTGCCTGCCTGCCTGCCTGCCTGCCTGCTGCCTGCCTGCCTGCCTGCCTGCCTGCCTGCCTGCCTGCCTGACTTCCTGCCTGCCTACCTACCTGCCTGCCTACTGCCTGCCTGCCTGCCTGCCTGCCCTCCTGCCCTGCCTCTCTGCCTGCCTGCCTGCCTGCCTGCCTGCCTGCTGCCTGCCTTGCCTGCCTCTCCTGTGCCTCTGCCTGCCTGCCTATATTCGATAGCTATTATAAAAGGTAATTGTGAAAAAAGATGAATAATCGTGCCTGCCTGCCTGCCTGCCTGCCTGCCTGCCTGCCTGCCTGCCTGCCTGCCTGCCTGCCTGCCTGCCTGCCTGCCTGCCTGCCTGCCTGCCCGCCTGCCTGCCCACCTCCTGCCTGCCTGACTGTCTTCCTGCCTGCTTGCTAATAACAAATATTCTTATCTATTTTGGGACATTTTTCATAACCCATTTACGAAATAAACAAAAGATTGCCTGGGATTCATAAGTTATGTGTTACAGTGAATTTATATTCCGATAGCTATTATAAAAAGGTTATTGTGAAAAGAAGAAGTTAAAATCGTGGAATATAGAACACTCTTGTATAAACTTAATAGTAATATAAATCGATATGTAGTTTATTTCAATGCTTGCTGCCTGCCTGCCTGCTGCCTGCCTGCCTGCATGCTGCATGCCTGCTTTCCTGCCTGCTGCCTGCCTGACTGCCTGCCTGCCTACCTGCCTGCCTGCCTGCCTGCCTGCCTGCCTGCCTGCCTGCCTGCCTGCCTGCCTGCCTGCCTGCCTGCCTGCCTGCCTGCCTGCCTGCCTCCTGCCTGCCTGCCTGCCTGCCTGCCCGCCTGGCCTGCCGTACCTGCGCCTGCTGCTCCTGCCTGCCTGCTGCCTGCCTGCTGCCTCCCTGCCTGCCTCCTAGCTGCCTACTGCTGCCTGCCTTCCTGCCTGCTGCTTGCTGCCTGCTGCCTGCCTGCCTGCTGCCTGCCTGCCTGCCTGCTGCCTGCCTGCCTGCCTGCCTGCCTGCCCTACTGCCTGCCTGCCTGCCTCCTGCCTGCCTCCTGCCTGCCTGCCTGCCTGGCCTGAAAGGCCTGCCTGCCTGCCTGCCTGCCTGCTGCCTGCCTGCCTGCCTGCCTGCCTGCCTGGCCTGCCTGCATGGCCTGCCTGCCTGCCTGCTGCCTGCCTGCCTGCCTGCCTGCCTGCCTCCTGCCTGCCTGCCTGCCTGGCAGCCTGCCTGCCTGCCTGCCTGCCTGCCTGCCTGCCTGCCTGCCTGCCTGCCTGCCTGCCTGCCTGCCTGCCTGCCTGCCTGCCTGCCTGCCTGCCTGCCTGCCTGCCTGCCTGCCTGCCTGCCTGCCTGCCTGCCTGCCTGCCTGCCTGCCTGCCTGCCTGCCTGCCTGCCTGCCTGCCTACCTTACTGCCTGCCTTCCTGCCTGCCTGCTTGCTGCCTCCTGCTGCCTGACTGCTGCCTGCCAAACCTAGCCTGCCTGCCTGACCTGCTGCTGCCTGCTGCCTGCATGCCTGCCTGCAGAATGATTACAAATATCTTATGTATTTTTGGCGTCGGAACAAATTTTTTCATGTCCATTCTTACGAAATAAACAAAAAATTTGAACTCTGGGATTCCTAAGTTATGTGATACAGTGAATTTATATTCGATATCTAGTATAAAAAGGTAATTGTGAAAAAAGAAGTAAAATCGTGAAATAAACACTTTGTATGAACTTAAATAGCCTGCCTGCCTGCCTGCCTGCCTGCCTGCCTGCTGCCTGCCTGCCTGCCTGCCTGCCTGCCTGCCTGCCTGCCTGCTGCCTGCCTGCCTCTCTGCCTGGCCCGCCCTGCCTGCCTGCCTGCCTGACTGGCCTGCCTGCCTACCTACCTGCTGCCTACCTGCCTGCCTGCCATGCCTGCCTGCCTGCTGCCTGCCTGCCTGCTTGCCTGCCTGCCTGCCTGCCTGCGCCTGCCTGCCTGCCTGCCTGCATGCCTGCATGCCTGCCTGCCTGCCTGCCTGCCTGCCTTCCTGCCTGCCTGCCTGCCTGCCTGCCTGCCTGCCTGCCTGCCCTCCTGCCTGCCTGCCTGCCTGCCTGCCTGCCTGCCTGCCTGCCTGCCTGCCTGCCTGCCTGCCTGCCTGCCTGCCTGCCTGCCTGCCTGCTTGCCTGCCTGCCTGCCTGCCTGACTTCCTGCCTGCCTACCTACCTGCCTGCCTTCCTGCCCTGCCTGCCTTGCCTGCCTGCCTGCCGCCCTCCCTGCTTGCCTCCCTGCCTGCCTGCCTGCCTGCCTCTGCCTGCCTGCCTGCCTGCCTGCCTGCCTGCCTGCCTGCCTGCCTACCTGCCAGCCTTGCCTGCTGCCTGCTGCCTGCTGCCTCCTGCCTACCTGCTGCCTGCCTGCCTGCTGCGTGCTGCCGCGCTGACGCCTGCCTGCATGCCTGCCTGCATGCTTTGCCTGCCTGCCTGCCTGGCTGCCTCCTGACTGCCCGCCTGCCTACACACCTGCATGCCTTCCTGACTGCCTGCCTGCTTGAGGTAAATACAAATATTCTTATATATTTTTGGGACATTTTTCATAACCCATTTACGAAATAAACAAAAGATTTGAACTCTGGGATTCATAAGTTATGTGATACAGTGAATTTATATTCGATAGCTATTATAAAAAGGTTATTGTGAAAAAAAAAGTAAAAATCGTGAAATAAACACTTGTATGAAACTTAAATAGTAAGATAAACATCGATATGTATTATTTCAAAGTGCCTGCTGCCTGCCTTGCCTGCCCCTGCCTGCCTACCTGGCCTGCCTGCCTGCCTGCCTGCCTGCCTGCCTGCCTGACTGCCTGCGCCTACCTACCTGCCTGCCTACCTGCCTGCCTGCCTGCCTGCTGCCTGCCTGCCTGCTTGCCTGCTTGCCTGAATGCTGCCTGCCTGCCTGCCTGCCGCTGCCTGCCTGCCTGCCTGCCTGCCTGCCTGCCCTGCCTGCTGCCTGCCTGCCTGCTGCCTGCATGCACTGCCTGCCTGCCTGCCTGGCCTGCCTGCCTGCCTGCCTGCCTAGCCTGCCTGCTACCTGCCTGCCTGCCTTCCTGCTCCTGCTTGCTGGCCTGCCTGCCTTGCCTGACTGCTGCCTGCCTACCTACTGCTGCCTACTGCCTGCCTGCCTGCCTTGCTGCCTGCCTGTGCTGCAAATAACAATATTCTTATATATTTTTGGACATTTTTCATGTCCATCTTTAAATAAACACCAGATTTGAACTCTGGGATTCCTAAGTTATGTGATACAGTGAATTTATATTCGATATCTATTATAAAAAGGTAATTGTGAAAAAAGAAGTAAAATCGTGAAATAAACACTTTGTATGAACTTAAATAGTAATTATAACATCGATATGTAGTTATTTCAATGCCTGCCTGCCTGCCTGCCTGCCTGCCTGCCTGCCTACTACCTGCCTGCCTGCCTGTCTGCCTGCTTGCCTGCCTACCTGCCTCCTGGCCTGCCTGCATGCATGCCTGCCTGACTGCCTTCCTGCTGACTGACTGCCTGCCTGCCTGCCTGCCTGCCTGCCTGCCTGCCTGCTTGCCTGCCTGCCTGCCTGCCTGCCTGTTGCTTGTTCTTAATGCAGTTGCCTGCATACTTGTCTGCCCTGCCTGCCTGCCTGCCTGCCTGCCTGCCTGCCTGCCTGCCTGCCTGCCTGCCTGCGAATACCAAATATTCTTATATATTTTTGGGACATTTTTCATGTCCCATTTTACGAAATAAACACAAGATTTGAAATCTGGGTGTCATAAGTTATGTGATACAGTAAATTTATATTCGATAGCTATTATAAAAGGTAATTGTGAAAAAAGATGAATAATCGTGCCTGCCTGCCTGCCTGCCTGCCTGACCGCCTGCCTGCCTGCCTGCCTGCATGCTTGCCTGCCTGCCTACCTGCTTGCCTGCCTGACTGCCCGCCTGCCTACACACCTGCATGCCTTCCTGACTGCCTGCCTGCCTGCCTGCGAATAACA
>JABUQX010072991.1:0-25000 GCA_015478945.1 Trachelipus rathkii
CGATGTGCTTCGTTCGGATCAGACGGAAGATTTGGGTGTTTAACCGTTTCGCATTTATCATTGAAACCTTTGTTTCATTTAACTTCAATGGACAATGAGTGACCAGGGGCATGTGAAAATTAAGGAAGAAAGCATGCCATCTTGATATAAAGCATGCATTCAGTAATAGGGTTGTTAAATTATAGAATAGTCTGCCAGAGGAGGTTGTTAAGTGTGACTCGGTTGCAACATTTAAGAAAGGGTTAGATTCCTTTATGGATGGGTTGGGTGTCATAAGTATATTGACGAAGCCAAATTGGCGAGTTTTTAGTTATAGTAGTTATTAATGTTAGATAGCATGTGTGACCACTTAGTTTTTAATGCATGTGGATGGTTTGAATTTACATCATATATATATATATATATATATATATATATATATATATATATATATATATATATATATATATATATATATATATATATATATATATATATATATATTTATATAAATATATATACTATATATATATATATATATATATATATATATATATATATATATATATATATATATATGCTACTCGCTATCTTTGCTATATATATATATATATATATATATATCATTAGTTTTTACTAAGCAAATTGGTGTATTTGTAGTTACAACAATTTGACAAGCCTAGGGTGCTTTGTGGATTGATCAGTCTTTAATCGTTTTCATTTCAGAGGTACCGCGTTTCACCCATACTTACGTTCCCAAAAGGTTCACTCAGCCTTTTTTCATTTTCATTTCAGAGGTACCGCGTTTCACCCATACTTACGTTCCCAAAAGGTTCACTCAGCCTTTTTTCATTTTCATTTCAGAGGTACCGCGTTTCACCCATACTTACGTTCCCCAAAGGTTCACTCAGCCTTTTTTCAATTACAGTATATAAAAAAAGGTACAATTTTCGACTGGGAAAGGAATGAACGTTTCTAAGTTTCTTTCATGTTAATGTAACACGTTATAACATGAAAGGATTTGCAGTTCAGGAGAGTCTGGATGAAGGTCAACGAAAAGTTGGTCAACATTGCACCAATGCTCAAACCTAATGAAGGTCAATGATAAGATAGCCCTACTTCAAACTTCCTTCAAAAACACTTTATTATTCAAGCAACACATTAAGAGTGGGAACCTCGACTATTCATACGCTCCATCCTTCAGTAATATTTATTTCCTTTTCTTCTGTCTTTCCTATCGAAGAATGTGACAAGGTATAGATGACTTCAGAGATTACTTTGTTATTCATGGCATTAATATTTATTGTATTTAATTTTTATGGATTTGGAACAGTTGTATGATAGGATTAATAGGGAAGCTTTGTGGCAGGTGTTAGCGATATATGGTGTTGGTGGTAGGCTTCTGAATGGAATCAAAATTATGTATGACGATAGTGAAGCGTGTGTAAAAATAAATGAAGTTGAAAGTGATTGGTTTGATATTAATAACGGAGTGATGCAGGGATGTGTTATGTCTCCTTGGTTATTCAATTTGTATATGGATTTGGTTATGAATGAATTAGAAGTACGGGTGGCAGGGGAAGGTGTTAGAATGATGGAGAATGGAAGAGAGTGGAGGGTGCCCTACTTATTATATGCGGATGATTTGGTTTTGTGTGGCGAATCTGAAGAGAGTTTGAGAAGATGAGTAGAGGGGTTTGGCAGGGTGTGTAAAAGGAGAGGTTTGAAAGTAAATGTAGATAAGAGTAAGGCTTTGGTAGTGAGTGAGGGGAGACAACGGTGTGAAGTTATGTTAGATAATAAGCAACTGGAACAAGTATCTTAGTTTAAATATTTAGGATATATGTTGGATGAAAAGGAAACGGACGATGCAGAGTGTAGTAAGAAAATTGTGAATGGTAGGAAGGTGACTGGTGCAAGTAAAGGGACTAAGTCTTGAGTGCATTAGGGTATGTTGTTATCTGTGTTAATGTATAGTAGTGAAACTAGGGTCTGGAATAAGAGGTATAGATCTAAGGTACAATGTGTTCAGATTGACAATCTTAGGGGCGTGTTAGGTGTGAGAAGAATTGATAAAATGAGCAATGAACGCATTAGAGAGTTGTGTAGTGTGAAGAAGGGCGTAAATGATAGAATAAACGAGAGTACATTGAGAAGGTTTGGTCATATGCAAAGGATGGATGATAATCACTTGGTTAAGAGGATATATAGTGGTGAGTGTGCTGGGAATCGGCTGGCTGGGAGACCGAAGAAAAAGTGAATCAAGTCACTAAAGGAATGCCTGAAGGAGAGAAATGTGAGTTTGGCAGAGGCGAGAAGAAAGGTGCATAACAGAAGTGAACGGCAGGGGTTTTGTGAGGGGGTATGGCTCGTGGCCTACAGGGAAAGTGATCCCCACATTGACAAGATACCACAGTGAGGGTCGGTCGCAGTCTCGTGAAACCCTAGGCTGGATAATTTTCCCCAATCTGGGGAAAGAAGGTGGATGGTGATGATGATATTTATTTATTTATATTATTTATATATTTATTTACTTATTTATTTTAATTATCATTTTTTTTTGGAAATTTTCTTTTCTTTTTTGAAACTGAGGTCCACAAAAAAAGGAATGTCTTGATGAGATAAATTTGATTGGGGAAGGGAAGGGAAGGGAAGGAGGGAAGGGAAGGAAGGAAGGAAGGAAGGAAGGGAAGGAAGGGGAACTGAAGAGGAAGGAAGGAAAGTAAGGAAGGGGAAGGAAGGAAAGGAAGGGAAGGAAGGGGAAGGAAGGAAGGAAGGAAGGGAAGGGAAGGGAAGGGAAGGAAGGAAGGGAAGGGAAGGGAAGGAAGGAAGGAAGGAAGGGAAGGGAAGGGAAGGGAAGGGAAGGGAAGGAAGGGAAGGAAGGGAAGGAAGGGAAGGAAGGAAGGGGAGGGGAAGGGAAGGGAAGGGGAGGAGGGAGGGGGGGGAAGGGAAGGGAAGGGAAGGGAGGGAAGGGAAGGGAAGGAAGGAAAGGAAAGGAAGGAAGGAAGGAAGGGAAGGAAGGGAAAGGAAAGGGAAGGAAGGAAGGAAGGTAGAGAAGAGAAGAGAAGAGAAGAGAAGAGAAGAGAAGAGAAGAGAAGAGAAGAGAAGAGAAGAGAAGAGAAGAGAAGAGAAGAGAAGAGAAGAGAAGAGAAGAGAAGAGAAGAGAGAAAGAGAAGAGAGAAAGTGAAAGAAAGAGAAAGAGAGAGAAGAGAAGAGAAGAGAAGAGAAGAGAAGAGAAGAAGAGAAGAGAAGAGAAGAGAAGAGAGAAGAGATAACTGTAATGATGAAGGGAAGGAAAGATCAAATTTATCACAATGGAAGGAACAGATTTCATCAACTCAAAAAAACGGAACAAAGAAAAACATTTTATAAAAATAAAATTGATTTTCAGGCAAAATCTAAAGACAACTAAGTTGGGCAAAATACCTTTAATTCCTTGTCACTCAACTTGTTGATCCGCACCAACGGAAACTTTGATGCCAAAAGTTTAGCCAAAAATTTTTCTTCATCTGAATCGAAATGTACTTTTGAATCTTTTTCTTTTCTTTTCTTCAGCAATGAAGATATATTTTTCAGAGTCATGAATTTCTGCAAAAGAGATTTCCTTAATAATAATAATAATAATAATAATAATAATAATAATAATAATAATAATAATAATAATATTCTTTCTTTCATTACTTCCTTTACTTCCCACTAGATAAGGGGAAGGTGCATAAATGCAAGGAAATAGGATAGTTAAGTAGAAGAGCATGACGTAAGTCAAAAAGAAAGCCCCCCCTACCGTCCCCTTAATTCCCTAAGTGAGAGCTCATCTCAGTCAAAAAATCAACCCTAGGGCTTCACAGGACAGCGACGGACCATAGCTGTGGTATCACGTTAATGTATGGTTCATTCCCTTGGCCAGGTCCGCAACCATACCCCTCACAAAACCCCACCATTCACTCCAATTATGCACCTTTCCTCTCGCCTCTGCCAAACTCACATTCATTTTCTTCAGTCTCCCAGTCGATAGATTCCCAACACACACACCACTATAAATCCGCTTAACCAGCTGACCATCATTCATCCTTCCCATATGACCAAATCATCTTAATACACACCTGTTTATTCTCTCATTTACATCTTTCTTCACACCACACAACTCCCTTACACGTTTATTACTCATTTTATCAATTCTTCTCACACCTAACACGTCCCTATGATTATTAATCTGAACATACTGTGCCTTAAATCCATATTTCTTATTCCACACCACAGTTTCACAACTATACAAACACCAGTAACAACCTACACTCGTGCAAAACCCTAGTTCACTCAAGACTTATTCTTTTTGCATCCACCAAGAAATTAATTGCACCTACCACCTTCCTACTACATTTGCACTATGCGATCCTTTCATCCAACATGTGTCCTCATTCAATTGCTCACAATCTAACAAAACTTCACACAGCGGACTCTCCTTAGTCCTTACTCACTATCATCACCTTACTCATATCTACATTTACCTTCAAACCCCTTCAAACACATGCTCATATCTACATTTACCTTCAAACCCCTTCTTTTACACATGCTGCCAAATGCCTTTCCCAATCCTCTCAAACACTCTTCAAATTCACCAGACAAAACCAAATCATTCGCGTACAATAAGCAGGGCACCCTCCACTCTCCATCATTCTAAAACGTTCCCCTGCCAACTCTACCTTTAATTCTTCCATAACCCCATCCATATACAAATTAAATAACCAAGGAGACATAACACATCCCTGCCTCACTCCACCATTCACTTCACTTTCCAATCCATTTATTCTAACAAACGCTTCACTAAAGACATACATACTTTTGATTACATTCAGAAGCCTGACACAAACACCATACATAACTAACACTTGCCACAGAGCTTTACAGTTAATCCAGTAATACGCCTGCTGCAAGTCCATAAAACCTAAATACAATTTATTCTTCTTCACTCTCATTTTCTCAATCATTTGTTTCAATGTGAAGATTTGACCTACACATCCTCTACTACTTCTAAATGTACCTTTGTTCTATAATACTGAAACAGTCTCCACTCTCCATACATAACCAACAATTTCCACAGAGCTTTACAGTTAATCCAGCATATATCTTGCCTACAACACTCAATAAACTAATTTCCCTATAGTCCCTACAGTTCCATTTATCTCCCTTACCCTTATATAAGGGTACTATTACTGTTCTCCTTCAATTCTCCAGAACTATACCCTCCATAAACGCTCAGTTACACAACTTCCATATCCAGTCAATCACATTCTCGCCTCCATTTTTGATCATTTCACCTGTAACTCTATCTATACTGAGGATTTACCGTTTTTCAACTTCCTCACTCTACCTATTACCTCCTCCCCAAAATACCTATTTCTTCTTACACAAAAACACTTTCACTATGACCTCTTCATTACTTCCAATGTTATGCAGATTTTCGAAGTGTTTCCTCACTCTCCTCACATTCATTTCATCAGTCACAAAAGTACTCTCCCTCTCTATTCATTATTCTATGAAGATTCCTTTTCATTATTCTATGAAGATTCCTTTTCATTATTCTATGAAGATTCCTTTTCATTATTCTATGAAGATTCCTTTTCATTATTCTATGAAGATTCCTTTTCATTATTCTATGAAGATTCCTTTTCATTATTCTATGAAGATTCCCCAGTAATCTCATTATTACCTTTTCGCACTTCCTTCCAGAAGAGCTTCCTATTCCCTTGTAATCCCCCATTCATCCTCCTTCCAGAAGAGCTTCCTATTCCCTTGTAATCCCCCATTCATCCTCCTTCCAAACTGTTCATTTACCTCTTTCACTTCCTTCCAGAAGAGATTCCTATTCCCTTGTAATCCCCCCATTCATCCTCCTTCCAGAAGAGCTTCCTATTCCTTATTTCCCCCTTCATCCTCCTTCCAAACTGTTCATTTACCTCTTTCACTTCCTTCCAGAAGAGATTCCTATTCCCTTGTAATCCCCCCATTCATCCTCCTTCCAAACTGTTCATTTACCTCTTCTTCTTTTTCTCATTATATATATTTCCAAAACTATCTTTAAAGACCTCATCATTGGCTTTTAGCACATTCAACCACACCTCATTTTTGCTTGTAACCGCCTGCATCACCTCTTCATTTCACCACTCACTATTGAGTATTGACATTCTTAATTCCTACTTTAGTACATCCACATACTTCTTTTGCATTACTAACAAAGGCTTCCTTTTGTTCATTCATCAAATTCACATTCAATTGATTTATTTGCAAGTGCTCTCACATAATTTTCCTTATAACCTTCTTCACGTAACTTTTTACTTAATTCTTCCTACTTCCTTCCCTATCTTTTTCCTCTCCATTCATATCCCCACTAACTTAATCTTATGTAAAGTAATGATAATAAATGATGATGATGATGATTTAATAATATGTAAATGATTCCAACTTGTAGATTAAAAGCAATAACAACAATATAACTTACCTTTTCACACTTATCAATTGACTGCTTCTGATCCAGCATCAGATTTTGAGATTTTACGGCATCACTGATGAGCATCTCATCTTTGAAAACGGATTCCTTTTCCAATTCTCTAAACTCAGATTTTATAACAACTTCTTCTATCTTATTTTTAATGTATTCTCGTAAAGGGAAGTTTTCTTCATTGTCAGGAAAGCTCTTAAAATAAAATAAAAAGGATTTAAGCAAGATAAATTGTGCTAAACAACCATAATAATAATAATAATAATAATAATAATAATAATAATAATAATAATAATAATAATAATAATAATAATAATAATAATAATAATAATAATAATAATAAATATATATATATATATATATATATATATATATATATATATATATATATATATATATATATATATATATATATAATAATAATAATAATATATATATATATATATATATATATATATATATATATATATATATATATATATATATATATATATATATATATATATATATATATATATATATATATATAATATTCCTTCTTTTTCTAAACCCCCAGAGTGAGTGTAAGGTACATGCATCAGAAAAGAAAAGTAGTAGAGGAATATGACACAAGTCGAAAAGAAAGCCCAATCTTAATGCCCCCCCTATACCTATTAGTGAGAACTCATCACAGTCAGAAAATCCACCCTAGAGCTTCATGGGACAGCGACGGACCCTCACTATGGCAAATCGTCAAGTGTAGGGTTCACCCCTGGCCCAGGTGGGGCCCAACAACCATACCCCCTCACAAAACCCCGCCATTCACTCATATTATGCACCTTTATTCTCGCCTCTGCCAAACTCACATTTCTCTCCTCACATTCCTTTACTGACTCAATCCACTTTTTCTTCGGTCTCCCAGCCGGTCGATTCCCAACACACTCACCACTATACATCCGCTTAACCAACTGACTATCATTCATCCTTTCCACATGACCAAACCATCTCAACATACTTTCATTTATTCTCTCATTTACCCCTTTCTTCACACCACATAACTCTCTAATATGTTCATTCCTCATTTTATCAATTCTTCTCACACCTAACACGCGACTAAGATTGTCCATCTGAACACATTGAACTTTAGATCTATACTTCTTATTCCAGACCATAGTCTCACTACTATACATTAACACAGGTAACAACATACCCTCATGTAAGACCCTAGTGCACTCAAGACTTAGTCCCTTTATATCCACCAATCACCTTCCTGCCATTCACAACTTTCCTACTACACTCTGCATCATCTGTTCCCTTTTCATCCAACATATATCCTAAATATTTAAACTCGGACACTTGTTCCAGCTGCTCACCATCTAACATAACTTCACACTGAGGACTGTCCTCACTCACAAGTCACAACCATAACCTTACTCTAATCTACGTTTACTTTCAACCCCTCCTTTTCTACACTCTACCAATCCTCTCAAACTCTCTTCAGATTCCCCACACAAAACCAATTCATCTGCATATAATAGGTAGGGCACCCTCCACTCGCCTCCATTCTTGATCATTCTAACACCATTTCCTGCCACTCCATCTCTAATTCTTTCATAACCACATCCATATACAAATTGAATAATCAAGGAGACATAACACATCCCTGCCTCACTCCGCTATTAATATTAAACCAATCACCATTGACACCATTTATTCTTACAACGCTTCACTATCGTCATACATACTTTTGATTCCATTCAGAAGCCTACCACCAACACCATATATTACTAACACCTGCCATAGAGCTTCCCTATTAATCCTATCATATGCCTGTTGCAAATCCATAAAACCTAAATACAATTTATTCTTCATCTCCCTCATTTTCTCAATCATTTGTTTCAATGTAAAGATTTGATCCACACATCCTCTACCACTCCTAAACGCACCTTGTTCTTCACCAATCAGTCCTTCAGTCACTCGACGCACTCTTTCGACTAAAATACCAGCATATATCTTCCCTACAACACTCAATAAACTAATTCCCCTATAATTCTTACAGTTCCCCTTATCTTCCTTACCCTTATATAAGGGTACTATTACTGCTCTCCCCCAATCCCTCAGAACTATACCCTCCATAAACGCTTTATTACACAACTTCCAAATCCAATCAATCACCATCTCACCTCCATTCTTGATCATTTCACCAGTAATTTCATCAATACCTGCAGATATAGCATTCTTCAACTTTCTCACTCATCCCATTACCTCCTCCTTGCTAATGACCTCATCCCCAAAATACCTATTCCTTCTTGCACCATCAAACCCACACACATTCACTATCACCTCTTCATTACAGTTAATATTATACAGATATTTGAAGTGTTCTTTCCACACTCCCCTCACATCCATTTCATCAGTTACAAAAGCACCATCCTTATTCATTATTCTAAGCAGGTTCCCCTTATTCTCATTCTTAACCTTTCGCGCTTCCTTCCAGAAGAGCTTCCTATTCCCTGTTCATCCTCCTTCCAAACTGTTCATTTACCTCTTCCTTTCTCCTACGTATGCACCTTTTAGTATTTCTTTTTTCCTCCTTATATACTTCCAAACATCTTTCTTTTGAAACTTCATCATTGGCTTTTAGTACATTCAACCACGCTTCTTTTTTACTTTTAACCGCTTGCATCACATTCCACCACTCACTGCTAACATTCTTACTTCCTACTTTAGCACATCCACATACTTCCTTTGCACTACTAACAACTGCTTCCTTCATTTGCTCCCAGATTTGTTCAGTTTCAACTTGTTCACATTCAACTGATTTACTTGCGAGTGCTCTTTGATACTTATCCTTATTACCTTGTTCACTTTACTTCTCACTCTTAATTCAACGAGCTTTCCTTCCATCACCTTCCTCTCCATCAAGCCACTAACTCAATTTTACATAGAACAACATAATGATCGAGTAATCCCTTTCCTAATCCCCTCACTGATTTAACATCCAACACATACTTCAACATCTCCTTCTTCACCAACACAAAATCAATCATACTTTTCACTTCAATACCATCTCTACCTACACCAACTCTAGCATACTTAAGGATATATATATATATATATATATATATATATATATATATATATATATATATATATATATATATATATATATATATATATATATATATATATACAGAAACGCTATATATATATATATATATATATATATATATATATATATATATATATATATATATATATATATATATATATATATATATATATATATATATAATTTATTTATATAGATATATATATGCTGCTATATATTTCTTTACTATATATATATATATATATATATATATATATATATATATATATATATATATATATATTCTTTATATATATATATATATATATATATATATATATATATATATATATATATATATATATATATATATATATATTATAATGACAATCACTTTAAATTATATGTTTTGATTAAACACAATCTAATTGAAAACTCAAAAATGCACAAACAAAATGATGAAATGGATGAAGATGAATAAATGTAATAGAGCTGTTTAGGTTGAAGGATTTGTCTATCTCTAAAAAGTTAAATTTCTTGTCAGGAAAAGACTTTAATTAAGATGTTAATTTTAAATGAATAAAAAAATCAATTTACAAAAGTTTTTATTAAAGGCCTAAAAATCTGTCCTTCAGATTGGACAAAATAGTCCAAAAAATAAGTTAATAGGTTAAAAAATTTAAAAGAATTTAAAGATAAAAAAAAAGTTCAAATAAAAAAGGGAGGCATAATAGTGTCAAAGGGAAACTAAAGGTATTTGTACTTTGCATATATTTAAACATGGAATACTACTGATAAATCTGTTTTCAGTGTTGTTTGGAAACAAAACAATTAATCAATACTACTGTTAAACCTAATATCATTGAAAAATTAACAATGTTTATTTATTCATTAGTTTTAATTTTAATTCTAAAATAATTTTGAGTACACAAGGTCAAAAATAGCTGACTTGAGATGTTCATTAGAATATCTTATATATTAAATACTAAAAACCCTTCTCCATTCTTCAAAAAAGATGAGAACCAAATGGAATCTTAACTCATACTTATTTAAAAAGATTAAGAGAGATTTCTCTATCCATTGATTAGCATAAAACCTTCTTCTCCATCTTAAGTTAACTGAAGCAGATGTCATTTTCATTCTCCCAAACTTTTGACAGTCTTAAGATGATGATCACAATAGAAGTTTGCTAAACAAGAAGATTCGGATTCAGGAAGATTTTTGTTTGGAGAATCTAAAGAGAGAGAAGCAGGACTGGATGCAACCAGATGTGAGCATTCTTTGGTCAGTTTGGTTTTTAAAATGTGCACTCAATGTAGATAACTACCCATTTTTTTTCAAGGCCAATGTTGCCTATCGAGTCTTGGATTCATATTAGAGGGAATATTGTAAATATTGTTTTATTGTTAATCTAAAATTTAATTAAAATGGATTTAGAGTTCCTGTACTTTGATATAAAAAATTGCTATTGAAATTAAGATTAAAAAGTCACAAGAGTTCTTAATTAAAATTAACATGAAAAATTAACTGAATGAAAATTGAAAGAAATGAATTAATTAAATATATATATATATATATATATATATATATATATATATATATATATATATATATATATATATATATATATATATATATATATATATATATATATATATATATATATATATATATATATATATATATATATATATATATATATATATATATACGGTATATATATATATATATATATATATATATATATATATATATATATATATATATATATATATATATATATATATATATATATATATATATATATATATATATAATCACCTGAGAATCTTTCTGATAAAAACAATTATCTTGGTCAATTGGGTCCAATTCTTCCTCCTTTATTTCAATTTCATTTTTGATGTCCATTTTAATATTTATTTTAATATTTATTTATTGCAATATTTCAAATAATTAGTAATCTATAAAACAAAAAGAAAAGATTTCTCTGACAAATTCCCTTCAAACAAATTTAGACAAAATCTAATCAAAGTTTTGAAATTTTTAATTTTTTTTTTTTTTAAATGGAGTGTGGCATTCAGTCCATGGCTGCAACCATCACCAAGAAGTGGTCCTCACTTGCCTCTGCATAAGTCACCCCCAACCTCCCCATAGACACTAAACATCCAAAGTTCCCCCACCCCCCTTGTCATTTTGCAAATAATTCCCACAATCTGTTCATCTCTTAATGAATATAATATATTGACTCCCCTCAGATGTCATATCCTTCCAAGCCTCAATTCAATAGATTTGTAACCATATAAATGAAATTTAATCATTTTTTAGGGCCTATATACGTATATACCGTATATAGCTATATGTTAAGTGCATACAATGTCTTATGATGAAATTCAAACAAGGTTAATCTTTCCATTTGGTGATTAACTGGAATTTATTCACAATTAATTCTAGAAACTGGAAATGTATTTTGTATTAATTTACATTAAAAAAATGTGATATGCAAATTAAATAAATATTATTGTTAAATAAAGTTACTCCTTTTTCACCCCAACTTCTTGAACTTAAATTTATGTTTAAACATTTATTTAATATTAATTTAATTTTCAGTTTTCCTGATACACATTCAAGAATCCTAATTTCTAATAATACCACAAAACGAGAAGCCATGGGAGGTGTTTACAACATTCCTTGTTATATGTGCAATGATTTATATTTTGGGGAAACTTTAAAGACCTTAAAAAAAAGAATAGACCAACATATGGGTGAAGTCAGGAGAGGCAATGCAAGTAGTGCTGTATTTAGACATTTATCACAAGAAGATCATGTTATTAATTGGATTGGGGCAGAATTTTTGTTTCATTCCAAAGATAAAAACAAATCAATTGATTGAGTCCTTTTTCATTTCTACTAAAAGCAATTTTAACATATCAGAAGGATTTTTCAATTTTGATCCAATCACCAAAAGATTTATATCAGATCATATTAAGGACTTGCTTTTGAAATAATTAATTTTTTGATATGATAAAAAGGATTAAGAATGTGACACCACTCTGTCTTTTTGCTTGAATTTATATTTTTTATTTTCAATATTTTTTATATTTTATTGAGTTTTAATAACTTGTAAAAAAAATTTAATTCTGAAGAGGAGACCAAGGATATGTCTTGAAACGTAAACTAGTTTCTTGTTTAGTTATTTTTCTTAAGATTTTCCTTTATTTATTTTGAAGTGGTTTTCAAATATTATATATATATATATATTATACAGGGTTTAATTCAGGGGGTGGCCCGGGGGGGAATATCCCCCCCAGAAATCAAAATGTCCCCCCCGGAGATTTCCAAATTTTATAAAAAAAAATATTATAACAAAGTTGACTGACTATATAACTATTTATATCTATATATATATATATATATATATATATATATATATATATATATATATATATATATATATATATATATATTCTTTCTTTAGCTACCTCTTTTTCCCAAGACTGGGAGTAAGGTGCGCTACAAGCACCAGAAAAGAATAGTAGTAGGAGAATATGACAAATGTCGAAAAGCCCAGCCTTACCGCCCCTCTGTACCGTAATTGGTAGGAACTCGCCACAAAATCCACCCTAGGGCTTTATGGGACTGCGACGGACCCTCACTAGACTATGGTAAATCGTCAATGTAAGGGTTCATCCCTTGGCCCAGGTGGGCCACAACCATGCCCCCATACAAAACCCCGCCACTCTCCTATCATGCACCCTTACTCTCGCCTCTGCCAAACTCACATTTCTCTCCTTCAGACATTCGTTCACCGACTCAATCCACTTTCTCTTCGGTCTCCCAGCCGGTCGGTTCCCAACACACTCACCACTATACATCCGCTTAACCAACCGACTATCATTCATCCTTTCCACATGACCAAACCATCTCAACATACTTTCATTTATTCTCTCATTTACCCCTTTCTTCACACCACACCACTCTCTAATAAGTTCATTCCTCACTTTATTAATTCTTCTCACACCTAGCACACCCCTAAGATTGTCCATCTGAACACATTGAACTTTAGATCTATACTTCTTATTTCAGACCATAGTCTCACTACCATACAATAACACAGGTAACAACATACCCTCATGTAAGACCCTAGCACGCTCTCAAGGCTTAGTCCCTTTACATTCACCAACAGTTTAATTGCCAGCCACCTTCCTGCCATTCAGAACTTTCCTACTCTCTGCATCGCCCGTTCCCTTCTCATCCAACATATACCTAAATATGTTTAAACTCAGACACTTGTTCCAGCTGCTCACCATCTAACATAACTTCACTGAGGTGTCTCTCACTCACAATATAACCTTACTCTTATCAACGTTTACTTTCAAGCCCCTCCTTTTACCACCCTGCCAAATCTCTCTACCAATCCTCTCAAACTCTCTCATCTCCATTCTCCATCATTCTAACACCATTCCTGCCATCCCCACCTCGAATTCTTTCCCATCCATATACAAGCTGAATAACCAAGGAGACATAACACAACCCTGTCTTTCTCCGCTATTAATCCTAAACCAATCTCTTGTTGACACCATTTGTTCTTTTAAACACCACTATCGTCATACATACTTTTGATTCCATTCAAGCCTACCACCAGCACCATATATCACTAACACCTGTACTTCCCTATTAACTCTATCCTACGTTTTAAATCCATAAAACCTAAATACAATTTATTCTTCTTCTCCCTCATTTTCTCAATCATTTGTTTCAATGTAGAGATTTGATCCACATCTACCACTCCTAAACACACCTTGTTCTTCACCAATCAGTCCTTCAGTCACTCAGCGCACTCTTTCGACAAAATACCAGCCTATACCTTCCCTACAACACTCCAGTAAACTTATTCCCCTGCTTCTACACACAGTTCCCTTTTCTCCTTACCCATATATAGGGTACTATTACAACTCTCCTCCAATCCTGGAACCATACCCTCTATAAACGCTTTATTACACAACTTCCAAATCAATCAATCACCATCTCGCCTCCGTTCTTGATCATTTCACCAGTAATTTCATCCATACCTGCAGATTTACCATTCTATTCTCACTCTACTTATTACCTCCTCCTTACTAATAACCTCATCCCCAAAATACCTATTCCTTCTTGCACCATCAAACCCACATTCACTATCAACTCTTCATTACTGTTAATATTGTGCAGATTCTCAAAGTTTTTCTTTCCACACTCCTCTCACACCTTGTCAGTTACAAAAGCACCATCTCTATTCATTATTCATAAGCAGATTCCCTTATTCTCATTCTTAACCTTTCGCGCTTCCTTCCAGAAGGGCTTTCCTATTCCTTGTAAGTCCCCATTCATCCCTCTTCCAAACTGTTCATTTATCTTGTTTTCTCCCTAAATATGCACCTTTTGGTATTTCTTTTTCCTCCTTATATAATTCCAAGCATCTTTCTTTTGAGTCTTCATCATTTGCTTTTAGTACATTCAACCACGCTTCTTTTTTACCTTTAACCGCTTTCATCACCTCTTCATTCCACCATTCACTGTTAACATTCTTACTTCCCACTTTAGCACATCCACATACTTCCTTTGCACTACTAACAATTGCTTCCTTCATTTGCCTCAAATTTGTTCAGTATCAACTTGTTCATATTCAACTATTTTATAGCGAGCGCTCTTGCATACTTATCCTTATTGTCTTGCTCACTTAGCTTCTTACTCTTAATTTTACCTACTTCATTTCATCACCTTCCTCCATCCAAGCCCCACTAGCAATTTTGTGAGAGATATTATAATGATCAATAATCCCATTCCTAAACTAACTGATTGCTATCAAGCACATCTTCAACATCTCCTTCTTCACCAATACAAAATCAATCATACTTTTCACTTCGATACCATCTCTACCTACACCAACTCTAGTATACTTATGGATACTCTTGTGTTTAAAGAAAGTATTACTTACACACATACCTCTCTCTTCACAGAAATCAATCACCTTCCTACCATTCTCATTTTCTCCCGCCACCCCAAAACCACCTGTTACACCATCCCTTTTTTGATCACCTATCCAACCATTCAGGTCCCCCAAAACCCTATCAATCACAGGCTCCTACTCACACATCCAGAACATCACATTCAGTTATCCAAAAATCGCGTTACTCTCTTCAACGTTTCCCTCAGATGGACCATACGTCACAACCACACATACCTTGACCTTTTCAAACTTAAATTTAACCATTAGAATTCTAGGACTCACACAATCAAAGTCTACCATAGCTTCGTACCACAGGTCACTCATCAAAATTGCAACTCCTTCTCTTCCTCTCTCATTCATTTCCACACCAGCACACACACATTTCACATCACACCACTCAGTTTCAACGTTTCCTTTCATCTTTGTTTCAGTCACAGCGAGCAAATCAAATTTGCCCTTTCTAAATACATCCATCACCTCTCTCCTCTTCTCCTCAACATTTATTCCTCTGACATTCCATGTACCCATCCGATTCATACAATTTCGCCGAAGGATAGAAGGCCGTTTATGATCTGACCTTCTCGAGGCCTGCATTAGCATTCCTGGCAAGAGATAAGTGATGAAGAGTAAAACCAACCCACCAATATATATATATATATATATATATATATATATATATATATATATATATATATATATATATATATATATATATATATATATATATATATATATATATATATATATATGCTATTTATATAACATATACATATATATATATATATATATATATATATATATATATATATATATATATATATATATAATTCTTAATATAACTATATAATAACAACTTTCTACCATATAACATATATATATACACTGCTATTTGTATATATATATATAGATATATATATATATATATATATATACTCTTTGCTATATATATATATATATTAAACGATTTTAGGTCTCAGCGTTGGCCCTTTGATCGTACTAGGCCGGGTGGTGCATTTTGTAAGCTGTGTGAAGTGCATTTAAAAAATGACATAGATGTGCTTCAAAAAACAGGTGGAGTTTTTATATCAGTGCCTTTTAATAATTTTAGAAAAGCTACCGGATGTTCAGGAAAACTGGAAAAACATTCAAAATCAGATAAGCACTGTAAGGCTATTTCAATGGAAAATGCTAGATTGCAGGGCTTAAGGGCTCCTGTCCAAACACTATTGATTCAACAGAGTGAAAGCATAGTGGAAATACTTTGGTGAAAGTGAGAAAAATGTTAACAGAGAAGCTTTTTCAGCGTTAGTTAGAAGCGCATATTTTTTAGCATAAGAAGAAATACCTCATATCACCAAATATGAAGCATTAGTTCGTAGGATTTTAGTAAAAAACAACAAACCTCTTGAGGACTGGATTAAAGCCCAAAGTGAGAGATCGACATACATTAGTAATTTAACCGCTTCAGAGTTATTGATGTCTATTGGTGAAGTCTTGGATCGGGTGCATGGGCTCTTGAAATCTATGGTTAGGAGGGCGGGGGGCCCGGATGGCATCCCTCCGAGTTTTGAGGAGTGTGCTTCAGAGCTGGCCCTTCCCCTCTTCAACTATATTCTCTATGTCTCCAATACTAACACTTTCCCTCGGTGAGCACGCACATGTCCAACCTATTCCGAAAAAGGAAGCCGCTCTGATCCTTCTAACTATCGCCCTATAGCTCTCACCTGTATTCTATCTAAGATCTTTGAAACCCTTCTTAACTCTCACTTCTTAGACCATCTGGAATCTCATTCTCTTCTTTCCGATCGCCAGTACGGTTTTCGGCGTTCGAGGTCTACTGGTTATATACTTTCCTATTTAACCGATTTATGGTTTTCCGCCCTCAGGAACTACCTGGAGACTTGCGTGGTGGCGCTTGACATATCCAAAGCTCTCCAAGCTCCCCTCCTTTGGGTTTCCTCCTTCTCTTTGCTTACTTATGTCTAGCTTTCTTTCAAGTCGCTCAATATCGGCTGTGGTTGATGGAACGACTTCTTCTTTTTCTGTCAATAGTGGTGTTCCTCAGGGTTCTGTCTTATCTCCTACTTTATTCTTACTTTTCATTAATGATCTTCTCACCTGCACATCTAACTCTATCCACTCATATGCCGATGACTCGACCCTTCATTCTTCAACTCATTTCAATTCTGCTCCCTCTTTTACTTCTAGAATTGCCTCTTGTCTTAATCTTTCCGATTCTATTCTCGCTGATCTGGATAGAATTTCCGATTAGGGTCGTCTCAACCTTGTGAAATTCAATTCTTTAAAAACTCAACTTCTTCAAATCTCCCTCTCTAAAACACCTTCTAACTTTCCTATCTCTTTCGACGGTTCTCGTTTCTCCTGTTGACAATATAAACATCCTTGGCCTTAACATAAACAAAAAAATGTCTTGGAAACCTCACATCACAACGGTTGCTAGGGCGACCTCAAAGAAACTGAGAGTTCTGTTTAGACTGCGATATTTTTTTCCTCTTCTCAGTTACTAAAAAAATGGGTCTCAACCGCCCTTGTATGGAGTACTGCTCTCATATCTGGGGGGCTCTGGTCTCACCCGGCTTTTGGACAGGGTCGATTCAAAAAGCCAAAAGGCTTATAAACTGTTCTGTACTCGGACGATCCTCTATCTTTGTATTGATATTTGTGCTTTATCTTTTCTATGGAGGTACTGCAATGGCTAGTTGGGGAACTTACCCCACCACTCGCGTACCACCACCTCGTAGCACAAGGGGTGCTGTGTCTGCACATGAGTTTTGTGTTGATAGTAACTCCAGGCTTGTTCGCTGCGGTGCTTCCTTCTTTCCAGCCACATCTGTTCTGTGGAATTCTCTTCTACTGTGTTTCCTGCTGAATTTAATCTCCCTCACTTTAAAGCCTGCGTCTGTGCTCATCTGCGTAATTTACGCTAGTGGATGAAATTTTGGCGTGCAACACCTCCCTCCCTGAATAGGGCTCTGCCCGTGAGTGGTGGTGACATTAGTTCGTAGGATTTTAGTAAAAAAAAAAAAACCTCTTGAGGACTGGATTAAAGCCCAAAGTGAGAGATCGACATACATTAGTAATTTAACCGCTTCAGAGTTATTGCTTTCTGTTGGTGAAGTCTTGGACAAACAAGATGAATATTTACTTAGTGGTAGATATTACTCTGTAATGGCAGATGAATCCACGAACATAAATAATCAAAGTGAATTGTCACTGTTAGTTCGCTATGTAGTCCCAGCTCCAGTTTATGAAGTAAGAGAAAGGTTTTTATGTATGGTTGAATTAGAAAAAAAAAATGACGGTGAGTCAATATTTTTGGCTATGACTGATGCTTTAAAAAAACGAAAAAAATTTTACGAGAAATTAGATCATGTTCTTTTGTCGGTTCTGCGAATTTCAGTGGTAGTATAAATGAATTCCCTAAATGAAATTCCCTATATAATTATACTATATGAAATTCCCTATATAATTCCCTATATTCCCTAATTCCAGAAAAATGTTTCCAATGATTAAGAGGGCTTTACATGTTGTTAAAGATATCTACAAGCTTTTTCATTGTTCTCCTAAAAGAGAATAGATTTTACATGAAATTCAAAAATCACTAGAAGAGCCTGCCTTAAAGATTCCAGAAGCTGCAGACGTACGTTGGCTTAGCAATTATCGTACGGTACATGCTGTGTTTTTATGTTTTCAATCAATATTGATGGCATGTGAACACATTTACAAGGATGGTGCCGATTTAGCAAGTTTATCTGGTGACATTCTTTTAGAAATGACTAATATAAGTTTTATAGTGAGTTTGGCTATTTTAGATGTAACACTGAGTGCCTTGTCAAATTTAAGTAGGGTTCTCTAAAAAGAAACTCTTAAACTCTCATCTCTTCCCCAGCTTATTTCTGGAATAGTTGGTCATTTAGAAACAATCATGAAGTTATGTGGTATTGAAAATGAAGATAATGAACTGCATATGAAAATTAAAGGCCTTGAGAATTATGTTTCAGGATTTAAACAAGCAAATTTTATTGATACCAAAAAAAATTGTTTAAAAATTGCAAGAGGATTTGTAGAAGAAGTAGCAAACGAAATGAAACAAAGATTTAATGATAAAGCTGTAAGATTAATACAGCTATGTGCATATTTTGAAAACTTCAAACAGTTTGTTCAAATGAAGGAAAATGAATGTAAATAACTTTCCTATCTGTTTGGAATTAATGAAATTGATGCCACTTTGTCAGATCTTAAATCTTTCACTCATGTTGCCCGCAATAAGTTAAACGATACTAGTACAGATGTTGCTTCTTTTATTTTAAAAGCTGATATTGGATGTGAAATCTTTAAAAAAAATTGCTGAATGTATATTGTGTGTACCTATTTCAACTGCCATTGTGGAACGATCTTTCAGCACCATGAATAGGATAATGACAAAGCTCAGGAATCGTATGGGACAAGAAACTTTACATTCCTGTGTTAAAGTGTCCATTGAAGGTGATGAAGAGCCAACAGAAGAATTTATTGATCAAGTGATCAACAACTATGCTTCCAAAAAGGCAAGACGCATTCGTCTTGTTTAAAATATAAGTAATAATTATTAATTACACACTATATATATATATATATATATATATATATATATATATATATATATATATATACATATATATATATATATATATATATATATATATATAAAGGTAAGAAAAAAAGCTCTCATTTTTTTTTATATAAATAATATAAATATATATATATATATATATATATATATATATATATATATATATATATATATATATATATATATATATATATATATATATATATATATATATATATATATATCTATATATATATATTCCTCCCCTGGTATGGTGTAAATCCCCTCAGAAAAAAGTCTGAATTAAAACTATATATATATATATATATATATATATATATATATATATATATATATATATATATATATATATATATATATATATATATATATATATATATAACTATATATATATATATATATATATATATATATATATATATATATATATACGATATATATATATATATATATATATATATATATATATATATATATATATATATCTATATATATATATATATATATGCTATATATATATATATATATATATATATATTGCACTGATACCGATATACTCACAATTTGTAAATAAATAAAAAATGTGGAAAATTCTAGTTGCTGTATACGCTTTTATCCTATATATATATATATATATATATATATATATATATATATATATATATATATATATATATATATATAGATATATAGATATATATATAGATATGTGAATGATAATGTCGGCGGAAACATCAGCATTTTCACTAGGGATGTACTGATAGTATCAGTGGCCGATACTTCTTACTTTTGGGTGAAGAATTATGAGAAATTTTTAGATTCAATAATAAATCTAGTTTTCGATATAAAAGGTTCTGTAAATTCCTTAAGCTAGTGAATGACTGAGTATGTTAGCTTAAACTGGCAATTTTGATCCAAACAGTATTAGTGGCTAAATCACAGGGCGTCTGATTCACCCAGCCGTAAAAATTGATGGAGGGAGCTCGGACCACCATTGTTTTTTCATATTTGTATTGTATTGACTTTTATTACGTATAATTAATTTAAATATAATAAAAAGTTACTTATAAAAAGAAAAATTTTTTTTTTTTTTAAAGAAAGTTTTGTTGGATTTCAGCCTGACCTTGGAGAGGTGAATCGGACCACCTTATTTTTTATTGAATTTATTTATCATTATTGACATTTTATTACTTATTCGAATTTTAATATGATAAATAATTATTATATTAAGTAAAGTGCAAATATAAAATTAATTTATAAGTAAAGACAAATTTAAACACATGGTCGAGGTCACCCTCAATAATGGTGGTTCCGCTTCACCCCTCACGGTCAAGGCTGACTCAGCGTTATTCAAACTTTAATAAAACTTTTATTATTAGAATTACATTATTATTTTTTTGTGTGCTTATGACCGACTATAGGGCCGTGATTTACAAAAAAAAAAATTTCCAAAAAGTGCATTAGGGGAGAGTCGGGAGACCAAGTTATGCCTAAGGTGGTCCGAGTCACCCCGCCCGACGCTAAATAATGAAACTGATAAAATTACAAAAATAATTGAAAATAACTAATTTAAAGAAATTGTCTTATTTCTATCTATTTAGATCTCTTAGTGTATTTCTGAACTTTATTCTAATAAAAAAAATAAATAAATAAAAATTCTTATTATAAGAATTTTTCTAGGATGAATGCTTCTTTGTATATAAGATCTTAAGATTTTCAGCTTATGAGACGAAATGCTTGTACTTGTATAAATGATTCTTGTATATCTGACCAATTGTGTGTATGGATTCGGATATGTATGAGCGCAGACTGATCTGAAAAAATATCTATTAAAGTTGGGTGTGTTGATCTTTGAATAATAAATAAATAAATAAATAAAAAATAAATAAATAAATAAATAAAAATAAATAAATAAAATAAATAAATAAATAAAAAACCAAGTACTTAATGAATTTTCATTAAAAGAGAAATTGTACTTATATATATATATATATATATATATATTATATATATATATATATTATAATATATATATATATATATATATATATATATATATACGGTATATATATATATACGTATATATAATAAATATATATTTTATTTATAATATATATATAGTATATATAATATATATATATATATATATATATATATATATATATATATATATGGATTTAGTTTACATTGTGGATGCGCCTCTTTTTCAGTCCAAAAAAATTTATTGATATCATTAATCGAACGAATACGATTATTTTTTCTTTATAAAAGAAATCTTCGATTTTTTTCCCCAGTCTTAGAGTAGCTTTTGTGCGTGATAGGTGACAAAGAATTTGAACAATTTCTATGAAATTTTCTCTAAAGTTTACACATTGCATGCGTTTTTACATTTTAATTTAATATTGGAAGTATTTAAATGCAACAAGTCCAATAGCAATTGTCATATTATTAAATTTAATAATAAATTTATGTTCAAAGGTAATCTTGACACACATGCAGTGCTAAACATAAACTATTCATTAACGAAAATTCGACACATTTAAATTTTATTGTAAAAATACTAAATGTGAATTAATTCGTTGAGTATATAGCTTTATAATATATATATATATATATATATATATATATATATATATATATATATATATATATATATATATATATATATATATATATATATAGTATTAATATATATATATATATATATATATATATATATATATTATATATATTAGGGATTTGTGCCGAAATAGTGAAAAAGCCTGAATACCGAATACGAATAATTCGCTAAAAGTATTCGGCGATACGAATATTTCGCGGTCCGAATAATCACTTGCTATTCGACCGAATAGTTATTTCAAAGTTCGGTCATCCATTTAGGGAAAAATAAAGAAAACTTACACTGGTCAACAAAAAAAGGTGAAATTTTTCTTGGATAGACTTTTGTAGCAGATATATAGTAATTCGGAGGTGCTGATTCCATATATATTCTCGGATTTGCTGTATCACATCCCGTTTATGTGCAATCATGGATCCCTATTTTTGCATATTCCCTAGGGATGACAAAATTCATGTGCGCACTACGTAGACTGTATAGACGTTACCTTCCGCATATATCTACAGTAGCAACAAGTTTACTGCGGTCGATGTTCGGGAAGCATGTGGTAACTTTAGTGCGTCTACATGTATGGATGCAATGAACCTGGATGAATGTTATCATCCCATCTGAAATACAGTCCGGCATGGTCCTCATTGGTTTCACCAGGGTGAACTGAACGATCTTGTATGAGAGTTGCATTTGCCGAAGTTGTCCTGAGCTGTTGGCTTCGAGATTGCATGAAAAATGACTACTGAACCATGGCACAAGAGTAACATTTTATCGCAACAAAGAAGCAGAGCTGCGGAGGCTCTTCCAGTCAGATGGTAACCTTGGGAATTGCAGTGAAGTTGCAAGGCCTGGGATCGCTATGGGAGTCCCAGCATACGATGCAGGTGTGAGTGGCGACTGTTTTTTGACACTTCCAAGAGCAGTTTAAAGTGTGTGTTTTGTTACACAACGGCACAGTTGCTTCGGTTTCCAGTAGGAGTAACTCGGTACGGATGAAGAAGGAGTATGCAAAAATTCAAGAGACAGTTTTGGAGAGGCTACAATATTAGGTACATGGAGGTAAATATGCGTCGGCCTCAAAATGGTAAACATTTTGCTCGGTCAGGACAAGCAGGTTTCACCAAATTTACCTGCTTCCTGTGCCTATTGGACAGCCGGGCGCAAAGATCAACTGGACAAAAGAGAATGCGCATTTCCGAGGTAACCTTGACGGCAGGTGACAGGAACATCGTACGTGGACCACTTGTACAGAGAGAAACATCATCTTACCTCCACTACACATAAAACTTGGTTTGATTAACAATTTGTTGAAGGCCCTGACATGAGGTGAATGCTTTCCAGTTATATGCTCCAACGTTTCCCTGGTCTGGGTGACGAAGAAGAAGAAGCTGGGATATTTATGGCCCACAAATACGGACACTCCTCCGTGATGCTTCCTTTGCTACAACAATGACTTGTGTTGAGGCCAAGGCGTTGGATGCTTTTTCAGATGTAGGCACAGAATTCTTCTGGGGAACAAGGAAAGCCGAGAACACTAACAATTGTACAGGAACTGCTAGACAGTTTTCATTCTTATGGATGTAGAATGAGTATAAAGTTCACTACTTACATTCTCACCTAAGAAAATTTCCGGATTACCTAGGCGATGTTAGTGATGAGCAGGGTGAACGTTTCCATCAAGATCTAAAGGTTCATGGAAGGACGTTACCAGGACAAGTGGGATATCAATATGATGGCCGCCTATGTTTGAGCTTGATGAGGGATATTTCAGACGCTATGCACAGTAGATCGCCTACGAAGAGAAAGTTACTACCATCGTAGGTAAGTTTTTTACATTAACTAAACCCATTCCTTTTATTACATTCATTGTTGTCCCATATTAATCTTTATTCATAGTTGTATTATATGTTTAACATATGTCTATCAAAGACATGTATCATATCATTGCGATTTGTTTCTCTCTCCTTCATACAATCCAATATATATATATATATATATATTATATATATATATTAATATATATATATACTATATATTATATATATAATATAGTATATTATAATATATATAATATATAGCTATATATATATATATATCTCCAATAATGTGTGATAGACCTCTTGAAAAGGTACAAAATCGATAAAATTTTACCCCAATCTGTGTTAACACGACAATAATCTCACAAAGTGCGATGTGATATGCAAAAAACGATTACATTTTTGGAA
>JABUQX010072991.1:35000-39147 GCA_015478945.1 Trachelipus rathkii
AATTTTAATCTATATCATATATATATATATATATTATATAATTATATAATATATATAAGTATATATATATTATATATAATATATATTATATATATTATTATATATATATATTATATATATATATATTATATATAATATTATATATATATCATATATATATTATTATTTTGACTGGGACAGTCTAAGATAGGCTTTGCTGCTTTCTTAAGTAATTATTCCTTATTTATTTTATTATGGTTGACTGGGACATTCTAAGAGGGGCCAATGTGGTTTCTTAATTATTAATTTTTATTGGTTTACTGGGAAAGTCTAAAAAAGGACCATGCGGCTTTCTTGTATTATTCTTATTTATTAATGGGTTGACTGGGACATTCTAGAAGGTTAATGCCGCTTCTTAATTTTATTCAATAATTAATTAGGAAGCTGCATGCCCCCTCCTAGAATGTCCAGTCACCCATAATAAATGAGAATAATACAAGCCAGCCGAATGGTCCTTTTTGACTGTCCCAGTCAACCAATAAAGATTAATAATTAAGAAGCAGCATTGTGCGCCCTCTAGAATTGTCTCAGTCACCTCATATGATGTGTGTTGTATGGAATAATTAAAATAAGAATAATACTTTAGGACACCGCATGAAAAATATCTAGACTGTCCATTCAAGTGCCAATAATTAAAAATTAAAAAATAATAATTAAGCCACATGGATCCCTCTAGAATGTCCAAGTCAACTCATAATAAATACGAATAATACTTAAGAAGCCGCATGGTTTTCTAGACTGTCCCAGTCGACCATTAAAAATTAATAATTGAGAAGCGCATTGACCCCTCTACGAATGTCCCGGTCAACCCATAAAAATTAAGATTAAGAATAATTTTTAATAATAATTAATGGTAATTAATGAATAGTATTATAAATTATAATTAATAAGCCACATGGGCCTTTACCTACACTGTCCCAGTCACCAACAATAAATCTAATATTAAATATTATACATTAAAAAGTCGGCATTGGCCCCTCCTTAGATGTCCAGCTCATCCCATAATAATTAATAAATAAGAATAATAATTCAGAAGGCGCATGGGCCTATAGACTGTCCCAGGCAACCCATAATAATTAATAATTTAAGAATAATTTTTATTCTTAATCTATTAATTTAGGTTTGACCGGGACAGTCTAGACTAGGCCCATGCCGGCCTTTCTGAATAATTATTCTTATTTAAATTAATTTTTGTTGGTTGACTCTTGACTGAGACAGTCTAGGTAGGACCATGTGGCCTTCTTAATTATAATACTATTCAATTAATTACATTATTTTATTATTAGTAAATTATTCTCTGAATTCCTAAATTTTTATGGGTTGACTGGACATTCTACGAGGGATCAATGTGGCTGTCTTAAATTAATTATTTTCTAATTAATTAATTTATTAGTTGATTGGGACTGTCTAGATAAGGCCTGCTGCTTCTTAATTAAGTAATTCTCTTAATTTATTTTTATTATGGGTTGACTGGGATATTCTAAAGGGGCCCAATGGGGCTTCTTAATTATTAATTTTTTAATTGGTGAGCTTGTGTCGCCAGGTCCTATTAAAAGGACATGCTGCCTTCTTAATATTATTCTTATTTATTATCGGTTGACTGGGACAGTCTAAAGAGGGGTCAATGCGCTTCCTAATTATTATTTTTAAATTTTTAATTATTATTGGTTGACTGCATGGGACAAGTCTAGATAGGCCATACGTCTTCTTAAGTATTATTCTTTTAATTTATTATTTATTATGGGTTGACTTGAACATTCTAGAGGGGGCAAATGCGGCTTCTCAATTATTAATTTTGTTGGTAACTGGGACAGTCTAAAATATATTACCATGCGGTTTCTTAAGAATTGTTCTTATATATTATGGGTTAAATGGGACATTCTAGAGGGTGTCAATGCGGTTTCTTAATTATTATTTCTTAATTATTAATTATTAATGGTTGACTGGGACAGTCTAGATAGGCCCATGAGGCTTCTGAATTATTTTTCTTATTTATTAATTAAAATGGATTGACTGGGACATTCTAGAGGGGCCAAGGCGGCTTTTGTAATTATATTCTTATTTATTAATTATATTGTTGTTTGACTGGGACATTTAGGTAGGCCCATGCGGCTTCTTAATTATTAATCACTATTCATTAATTACATTTATTATTATTAAAAAATTATTCTTAATTCTTAATTTTTATTGGTTGAATGGGACACTCTAGATTAGATTCTGCGTCTTCTTACTGTTTTATATATATATATATATATATATATATAGTTGGCATTACTAATATATATATATATATATAATATATATATATATATATTATATATATATTATATAGTGATATTATATTATTATTATATAATATCTATATATATATATATATATAATATTAATTATATAATATATATATATATATATTATATATAGTAGTAAGAAGTATATATATATATTATATACTATATATATATATATATATAATCAGAGGTGGGCGCGCAACCGCAAATTTAAGTCCGCAATTCCGCAATGTCCGCAATTGCGGACTACCAAAAAATTGCGGAATTGGCGATTGCGATAATTTGAAAAAGTTGCGGAATTGCAGTTAGCGGAATGCCTAAATCATTCCGCAATTTAAAATGCCTAAATCATTCCGCAATTCCGCAATTAGAGGACTACAAGCCCTAAGGTTTATTTGTTTTCAATCCTTAAATTTTAAAAACAATGTACAATATTAGGCATGTATTAGTCTTAGATATGTACAAAAATAATTTGGCAAATAGAAATAAACTTCATTTATTTGGACATTTTTGGGTTATATAATATATATATATATATATATATATATATATATATAATATATAATATATATATATATATATATTTATTTATATATTATATATATATATATTTATAAATTATATATTTATTTAATTTACATATTTTTTATATATATATATATATATATATATATATATATTAGAGTTATGACTAAAAAATTTTGCAAAATTTTGAATCTCCTGTTGTCGCAAATGATGAACTTTTGTGATCTGATTACTAAAACATTTATCTGGCAGGTCGCCATAGGAAAAAAAAATCTTCCCGCGACCAACCGTTTCAGTATCAGTGTGTGTCACGAGATCTGTATGTACGGTGCTGTATCCTGTAGCAAATAAAAAAAGTAGATTCTTATAAAATCGCTCATGATTATTTATTAATGATTTTTAAATTATTATTTATTAAATGACTTATGACAAAGGAAAACGTGTCAAACGTTTAGCATCACATGCAGATAAGTTGGTGACAAAAATCTCTTTCAAGTAATAAAGCTACTGCTCCAGTCTGGCCGAAGATGGAATCAGTGTTCCAACACTATCACAGTCAGGTGTTTGGCGAGCTGTTTTAAGAAGTAGCGAAGATGCGAAGCGTAAAATAAAATCTATTTTGCAAGAAGAGAAATATTTTTGCCTTCGTTTTGACGGTAAGCGAATTGCAAACCACGAGTATCAAGTGGTAATCTTAGAGGCTTGAAATTAGGTATAGTAAAATGTGAATGTTGATTATCACAGTATATTTTTAATGTAATGTTTGGTGAATCAATTTGATGCATGGAAGAACTTCAAAATAATCGTATGTGACACAACAGCAGTAAATACTGGACGAGTGAATGGAATTGTTAAAAAATACAAAACTGAAATGGTCATATGAGGATTTGGTCAGCCACAGTACATTGGCTGCCAGCATCATATTCTTGATAGAATCTTAAAGCATGTGTTAGACTTCTTTAATCCAATTTCTTCTACCAAACCAACTCTCAACTATGAATTCGTGGACGAAGTGATAAAACAATACAATATCTTGCAGCAGTCCTACAAGCCAGAGAGTGAAATGATAACTATTCAAAATTCAGGTTGGCGAGATGATTTTAGATTTCTGTATGAGTTATGTAGAGCATTCGGTTTCCTTAAAGAAACTAGTGCGTACCCCGTAATTAATTGGAGAAAATTACCGTCTCTTCACAATGCCAGATGGAATTCACGTGCTTTATATGCTCTTATTTCGTACTTCCTCCTTCCTAAATGAAGAATTTCACTGGAAACACAGTGCGCTTTCATCTCAA
>JABUQX010072992.1:2500-12500 GCA_015478945.1 Trachelipus rathkii
AATGACATTACTTTCTTTTGCGTTTCTAATTTAAAGGTTGAATTTTCTTCCTTTTAGATTCAGCTGACAGTGAACTCGCTACCATTTTTTCTTTATTCATTAGTTTACCTTCGGAAGTCAGACTAGTGCAGACTCCATTACCTCTATCCTTTTGATCGTTTGCGTAGGTGAACCCAGCACACGTACGATCTTTAAATTCATTTTGATTCTTTTCTGCCTAATTAACTGCTAGTCTTTAAAATCTCTTGGTCCTTTGTTCACCTTATTTCTGTGTCCGTATATCTCTTTGAAGTCTTCTGGCGAGGAAACGCTTTTGGGAACCTTTGGTGCTGCTGATGGTCTGGAATTGCCAGCATGGTCCGACTTCTTCTTTGATTCCTCGCGACCATTCGAACTAGTTATTGGAACTGATTGGTCCTTCCCAGCCTAAGAATGCTCTTCCAGAGTGCCAGAAGGCAACACCGAGATCGGATCTCCTGGGTCCGTTGCCATTGCGAGGTTAGCTGATAGCCAATTCGACTTATATCGCTCTCTATTTGAATTCCATTTTACTTAAACTTCGGTTTGAATTTCTTCTTCCTCTTTGATTTTGACTCTGCTTTTTTTTTTTTTTTGACTTCGCAAATCTTTTTTTTTTTTTTTTTTTTTTACCCTTGTATCCTTTATAGAGACATGTCTTCATGAATTACGGGGGTCTTTCAGACTGCAGAAACTCATTCAACATATTTCTATTCCCCGATTCGTGGTAAAAATATATTTCTCGTAACAGCTGAAATCTTTTTCTTCGATAAAATGAAGCAATCAATATTTCTTTCCACTTACAAATTATTTTAATTAATTTTTAATATTTTGAAATATATTATTTACCTAATAGCAAGAATACTTGATTTCAAACTTTATTGCTTCAGAATGTGTGGTTGTATATTATTACTCCATGCCGATTTTCAAAAATTTACTTCCAAACATTGGGTAGATCGAGAATGCATAGCCATAAAACTTTTTTATTAATAAGTATAATAAACAAAGAAAAAGAAGGAAACGGGTAAAGGGTCCGAAGAGAGAAACATTAAATTAGGTGAAGAAAAAAAAAAGTGAATGAAACCACTAGTAAACCACAAGACGCAAATTAACACACTTAGCCTGTCAAATGCTTTCCCTCTCTCCTCATGATATTAGACTTCTTTAACGTGATACATATACAGATATTCTTGTTTACTACAACACATACATTTTCTCTCTCTCACTCTCTCTCTCTCTCTCCATTGTCATATATTTGTCTCGCTTCCTCAATACGTTTAATGTATGTGTGCGCTACCCCAGTATTATCAATGTAACCTTTATATATAGCTTAACCTTTGAAGCATTATCAATTCTTGCACCCATTATCTGTGTGTGTGTATAAAAGTATAATAAATATTTATTAGACAACTAAAAAATATATTATATAGTATATATATATATATAGTCATATATAGTATATATACTATATATATTCCGGATCTCTGTAAGTTACATATATATTAGGTGATAACTCATATTAACTATTATAGCCTATATTACTAATATATATATATATATATATAATACTATATTTAGTATATATATATATAATATTTAGCTATATATATTTATACATTTGTTATTATGTAATTGAAGCCCTTATAAATGAGGCTTTATATACTTTACTATACTATTTTTGTCGCAGGGAGTTTATCACTTTACCGAAGTGTTTATATAAGTGTTACCGTGTCCAATTTTTGCCTAAATTGTTTTGAAAAAAGTTTAATTTTCTATATATTATTAACATGGTTATTGGTGATGGGGGGAGTTAAGGTTAGGAACTCCTATGATTTTTCATGTCCTTACTTATGTGAAGCAATTTTTACGATACAAAATAATGGTAAAAAAAAAATTCTTCCTCCCCTCTAAGGTATTGAAGACCTAACTTGTATTAGAATTTCATCAACCCCCACTCCTGCCCCCCAAAGTTTTTCACTCCACATATGCCTGCTCGCACAGGCTTATATCATTCATCTTTCTTGTATGCATATCTTTTTTGAATATTTCTTTCCATTTTTTTCAATTTATTAAAAAGCCCCGATAAGACTTGTGAAACCGAAGATTACGGTCCTGTATGGCTCTCATAAACACGATGAAAAGGAATTTTTATTAAGATGACTGATGTTACTTTTAATGTGTTTTGAATTGGCCAATTATAGTAAGTTGTTCGTAAAATAAAACATAGGTTTATTTCAAACTCTCGAACTCTTTCTTAGATCTTATAAATATGGACTTGAATAGTGGTAAAAAATGAATAAGAACATATTTGAATAAGTAAAATAATATAAAACTAATAGCATTATTATAATCATAGAATGTAGTTCCAAAACTCTCATAAACTCTATCGCTGAGGATGGTTATAAATATGACTTAATGTAGGTCATTCAGTCGTGGCAACATCTCAGCGGATGTAACAACATACTAGAATAATAATCGAAAACTAATAATAATAATAATAACAATAATAATCAATAATATATAATAATAATATCGTAATACCAACTTATAAAAGCAGTTAATAATAATAATAAATCTTTTTTTTCTTCTAAATTCTTTTCCAGTTTAAAATATAGAAGAGAATACGTTAGAGAAATCCTCTACGTCCCTTGCGAAATCATCATAAAATTACTGGGAACAATTCATATCCTGAAAAAGAGAAATATTTTAGTAAAACTTTCTGATGTATCTCACACTGGAAGGCGTACATGTTGATTTAATTTTCGTTCTTCCTCAGCACATATCTGAAGAGGTTTCTATAAGCAGATTAACAGAGTATTTCTCAATTAATAATTATGCACAAAAAAATGATTTTAGTTGTTTTTTCCTTCCAAATTTCGGTTATATCTTTATTTTGTTTTAAAAAATTCAACAGACAAGAAAGCAACGAGATTCTTCATTAATTATATTAATTTTTTCTATAATTGCGTATTGCAAGATGAGATTTTTGTATATATTATTTTTATTTAACAAAAACTTAATTCCGCGAGATTATGTTCCGTGCACAATTAGAAAGCTGCTGCTCAACATACTGTTAACTGGTCAATCTTTTTTGAACCGCCTATCTCACGGAGTCTACATATAATAACAAAAATTCCTCACCTGTAAAAAAGGGCTGTTTAACCCTTCTCCTAATGAAAGATATCAAATAAACCTGGGGTCCTTCCAGCAATTTTTCTTCATTTACTACTCCTGGGTCGCTTGCTTTCTTCACTGGGTGTCTGCGATAATACACCCCGTGCGAGGACGAGCGTAACAGCCGCCTGGTGTCCTTAAAAGGTCCTTTGAATAGGACCAACTTCCACAGAAAACAACTATTTAAAACAGTCGCCATATTGCCGTACCCCGTTGATAAATTAGAAGCTTTCAAAGTGAAAAAGCAGGTAATCCAGTTACCTAAAGTCACCAAATCGAGTTACTTCAAAAAAAAACCAACCAAGTATGTAGTGAGGAAAGAAAGAACTAACTTCTCCCACAAACACCTTCGACTACTATAATTGGTGATTCTGAGAAATGAGAACACCCATCTGAATAACAAAAAAAAAAAAAAAAAAAAATTTTAGACAATGAGCTAGTAGCAGTCATCAGTAGGAAGACCAGACTTGACAAGAGGGCATACTTGTTTCGCACGCTTAGCATAGCAAGGAGGGGTATAAGGTAAAACCAATCAGATAGTTTTCTTGAGTACGTCCATTCCAACATGGGGTACGGTTTTAGAAACCCTTTTCATCTTGGCAAAATAAAATTATCTCGGAAAAGACGAAGTTACTGCCATTGCTCTCTCGCCAGCTTCCAACAAATGTCGATCATTATATCCCTACACTGCTAGAGGATATACGATCGAATTCTAAAGCATCGTTTCCCAAATGCCGGTGCGAAAAGCAAGATTCCAGTGTTCCGCAGATAAACCTTTACGAAATACGGAAAATAATGTTATTTAAAAAAAATATTTAAAATAAACGCCTAACTAGTTTTATATATATAGTATATATATTATATATTATTATTGTATAATATATATATATTATATATATTATAATATATATATATATATATAATATATATATATATATTATTATTAATATAGCGATGATACTATATATTATACTATCTATAATATCTATAGAGGTATATATTATATATTATTTACTACTTACACCCTATATATTATATTATATATATATATATTATATATAATATATATATATATTATATGTGTTATTTATTAGATATATATAGTATATACGGTAATAATAAAATAATAATAATAATAAAATAATAATAATAATAATAATAATAATAATAATAATAATAATAATTAATAAAAGGAAAAAAGCCATAAAAATGTCATCGAAGGGTACAATGAAATAATATTTAAAATAAACCAGGCCAAGAAAAAAAAAGTTTGGGAAACGTGCTCTAGAACTTGATGTCGAGTGAAGCCCTGGAGAAAAAGGCCGTCATTACTAATATACGAGAAAAGCAAGATAAAGTTGTTCAGCGAATTTGGTCAAAACAAACTCTACAGTGCAAGCCTTCTTTTCATTTACGAGAAATGCCTTCAATTATGTTACCAAATAAGATTGGCAAAATGAGCATCATCAGATTGAAGTACTTAAAATTATCCGCCATCTTCATCGCGCCAAATATGGATATTAGAAATAACTATATTGAATAAACTGGAAAATTAGCCAATGATCTAGTTGTTTTTTGCCCTCCCGCCCCTGCCATGGCAGTTGTCAAACAGCAGCGGACTACAAAAGGCACAACATCCAGCAACATAAAACAACAAGAGAAGTACCTATAGGATTTCGCCCATATAGCCAGAAATCAAAGACCCCGTGTTTGCAGTGCTACATTTACTTTCGCCCAACAGGCAGACATGCAAGTGCCGATGATGCAAGTGGCCTGACAAATCTATGTGCAAATTGCAACCCTCGTCCCTCTTCCAGATCTCTACACCGTCGAAGTAGAAAGAGCGAGCCTGATGTTCGCTATTAATCAGTTCACAACTTTAAAAGTCCACGCATTATTTAAGCCCGTAGATACTCTCTTCCATGGAGCTTCATCAGTTTCAAACCTATCTCTTTGAGTACAACCAACTTGTCTCTTATTTTACACTAACGTCAATTGTTTTCGCAGCTAAGGTTCGCCTATCAAGTTATTATGGTTGAAAATATGCATATATAACAATCAAGAGCTTTGTGGTGAATTTCATGACTTCCGTAGGTAGTCATTATTGTATGCCAATATGAGGTTTCTGCACTATTGCAATTTAATTATCGAATGTGGAAAGAAAATTCTACAAGACATATAAACTTCTCTTCTATCACCTCTTCAAGTCTCTTTCAAAGAAGTTCCTTCATTACAAATTAATGCCAACATTGAAGACTCCAATATTTCATCTTTGCATCAGGAATTTCCATTTTTAACATCTCACCTATCAACTTGACAAACACCAAATTTAACTCACAAGGACCTGTTCATTACATATAATCTGGTGATTCTCTTCCTGTGTTTGCAAGACCTCGTCGTCTTTCTGAAGATAAACTTAAAGCAGCAAAAGAGGAATTCGACACTCTCTTGAAGAATGGAATCATTCGATCTTCCAAGTTTTCTTTGACTTCTCCGCTCCATCTTGTGCCAAAGAAAATTTCAGGAACTTGGAGGCCTTGTGGTGATTATAGATCCTTGAATGCTATAACCAAAAGAGATGGGTATCAACTTCCTCACATTCAAAGTCTCTCACAACGTCTTCATGGAGCAACAATCTTCAGTAAAATAGACCTTCAGATGGCATACCATGAAACTCCAAAACGACCTGAGGGCGTTGAAAAAAACCACAATAGCAACTCTTTTTGGCCTCTTTGAATACGCTTTTATGCCATTTGGTTTGAAAAATGCTGAACCTACTTTTCAACGAGTAATGGATTCCATTTCTAGAAATCTCCAATTTAATGCCTTGGTAATTTTTTCATCATATCCAGAACAGGATGAAGAACATCTCAAGACAGTTTTCAAGTTTCTTCAAGAAAATTGATTCAAAATATCCTTAGAAAAGTGTGAATATCTCTCACCTATTTGGGATACCATATTTCTTCTGATGGAATTTCTCCTCCTTCAGAAAAGAAGTCCGAAATTTCCAATTACCCTCTTCCTCGAAACTCAGCAGCTCTTAGAAGATTCTTGGGAATGATCGGATACTACCAACGTTTTATTCCTTATTTTGAAAGACTCGTCTTTCCTTTATCAGAAAAAGCAAAACACCATCCAAAAGATAAATCTCTTACTTGGACTACAAAAGAAGATGCCTTTATTGAAATCAAGAATCAACTTCAAAAAGACACAGCTCTTCCATTTTCTTTTCCAAATGTAACTCATTTTCAACTAGTATCGGAAAGTAGTCAGACATCTATAGACATCTATGATTGATGGACAGCCAGTACCAATAGATTTCTACAGCAAAAAACTATCAGAACAACAACGTAAATATTCAGAATTCGACCGTGAACTTCTACCAGCCTACTATTCTGTTCTTCATATCAAGCATGTGTTAGAAGGAAGATATATTATCTTGTACAATGATCACAAATCTCTTGTTTCAGCTTTCTACAGTAAGAACCAAGGAAAAAGTGCTCGGCAACAACGTCATCTTTTGTCTTAAAATAATATGTCTCTTTAATGATCTACCTTAGAGGAGCAGATAACATTGTGGCGGATGTTTTTTCTCGTATCTCCTCGGTAACAGTAGATGCCATTGGTTTACCTGCTATCGCTCGTCTTCAATCAACAGATGAAGAAACTACCGGTCTCCAGCCTCGCCTTATTCTTACAATCTACAAAAAAATAATCTTCAAATATGCAGTGATACTTCGTCAGCTTTTCCTCGACCATTTTTGCCAAAACCTTGTCGCGAACAAATCATCAACAATTTTCATCAGATGTCTAATCCTGGAATTAAAGTTTGTCTTCGTCTCATTAATAGATATTTCTGGTCTAATATGGATCGTGACATCAGAATTTTGGTTTTCTTTTGTCAACAGTGCCAACTATCAAAAATTGAGCGTTATACTAAGCCACCTATTGCTCACATGGAAATTGGGTCGGAGTGATTTGAAACAGTATATATCGACATTGTGGGACCACTACCTTCATACTCTTTTACCGATACCTGAGCTCCAGTCTTCAGATATCTTCGCACCTGCACCGATAAGAACACTAAGTTGACGGAAGCAATTATCTCTAGTGAATAGAAGCTCAAAATCTGTCGCATTTGCCTTCATGCAATGGGTATCAAGGTTTGGAATTCCTCTTTATGCAATCACTGATAGGAGATCGCAGTTTGTAGGAAAAATTTTCATCGAGGTATCAAAATTGATTGGATTTAATCGACTCCGAACAAACGCTTATCACGCTCCAGCAAATGATCAGATCAAAAGATTTCATTGATCTCTGAAGAGTGTTATCATGGCGTGGAAACAAACAAGGTTACTCTCTCTTCCAGTCATCATGCTAAGTCTTCGTTGAATTCCCGATGACTCTAGCATCTTTCCTTTTCAGGCTGTGACCGGAAAAACACCTCTTTTCCTTTAGAACTTTTTCACATGTCTATAAATATAGCTTCATGCGACGACTTCATGAAGAAATTTATGGCTCATATGAAACAACTGGATTTTCAACATCTACCACCTCTTCATTCCTCCAATACATCTTCATACATTCCTGTCGGACTTCAAACTTATTTTCATGCCTTTCTTCCAGTTGACCTCATTCGGAAAAGCCTTGGAGCACCTTCTTGTGGCACTTATAAGGTTCTTTAAAGGATGGATCGATGTTAGAAGGTGCAACTTCCTGATGAACGAACAGATGTCGCTTCAATTAGTCGTCTTAAGCCCTTCATACTCCCTCCCACTCCTCAGATGATTGCCATTCAATTGTTGATTCGCCTTCACAGAAAATCGCTACTTCTACTGAGGAACAGGAGCAAATTTTGGTGCCTAGACACAACTCAGTGCAGCAAGTTCGTTTTAGTGTATAAAGTCTCCGCTTTTGGGCCGCAAAGTGTATATAGTTATCAAATGTTTTAAAAAGAAATAGTTTAACATATAAAAGTATTTTTTTAAAGGTAATTTTGATATAACCTTTATTATCTTTAATATCGATTTCATGTTTTATTTTAAGTTTTACCCTAAATTATGTTTAAAATAAAGGATTTATATTATAATGTATTATAATATCTTTTTGTTTTTTATTCAATTTAATGCATGCAATTTATTATATATTTCCCCCAACAGAAAAATTTTGGAAAGTATGTTTTTATTTGAAAAATATTCAACAAAAAGAATTGCAGTGGATTTACATATATAATGATATTATATATATATATATATATATTATAGTAAAGATAATATATATAGATATATAATAGTAATATATTTATGAATAAACAAGTTTATTATAATATATATAATATATAAATATATATATATATTCAGTAATTATTATATATAGTATATATATATTAATAGTATATAGTATATATATATATATATATATATATATATATATATATAGTATATAGTATATAGTATATAGATTGGGAGCTATTATATATACATATATATATATTATATATATATATATATATATATATATATATATATATATATATATATATATATATATATATATATATATATATATATATATATATATATATATATATATATATATATATATAATTTTATTTTAAAAATTTAATTCCACAATTCAGATTTGCAACGAAACTTATGAATATATTTATATAAAATTTTACATAGAATGATAAAAAAATCTATGCACATATTTGTTTAACTTTTATCCTATTGGTGCTTATCGTTGAATAGCCGGAGGTGTGAACATAGCTTCCTAAGAGGTTAAGAATCGACTTTCACAGTGAAAACAATTAAGTTAATAACTGATATTTAGATTTTTCAACGTAAAAAGGAAGTCGTTACGAAAGATACCAAAAATAAACAATATATGTAGTGGAGAAATGAAGAATAGAAAACAAACTCTCCCAACATCCCTTCACTATATATATATATATATATATATATATATATATATATATTATATAATATAAGATATATATTTATATATATTATATATATTATATATATATATATATATATATATATTATATATATATATATATATATTGTTACGATTTACAATTTGGATGTTCCTTAACTATGTAAATTCTATTCAATATTTTTGAGATAAGTAAAAATTACCATCTATTGTAAATTCATTTCTTGTTAACTTTGTAAATTTTATTTTTTCCTGGAAATAAACACAAGGTATTTAATTACGCAACATAAAGAAATTAATCTTTAATTTGTTTCATCTTTTTTTTTAACGCTATCTTTTTACATGCATATAAAGGTTTTATCTTATAATATATACTAAGATTTATATATATAGTTATATATGTATATACATTATATACATAAATATATAAATAAATTATATATAATAATATATATATATATATATATATATATATAATAATGAATTTCGTATCCTCAATAAAAATTTTACCTAATTAGGTATTGATGATTCTGGAGGTGAATCCTCTAATTTTTATCTTAAATATTTACAAAAAGTTCGCAACCTTACTGCATTGCCTATTCTAGAAAGGGACTGTTCTAAGGTAGCTACTACTAGGATACCGGATTAGAGATCGAATCATAGTCCTTTGCCTTGTGACTCTGTCGCTATACCTATTGCTCAAAAGTTCCATATCTTGTGAAAGAAGTGTGATACATGCAATGCTATTTTCAATCCAATGATATGGACATTGTGCTGGCATTCGTTTCTTACTTTTTTACTTTTACTTACTTTTTTAAATTATTACTTCTTTCGGTTTTAAACTAACTTCAAACGAAATCTTATTATGATG
>JABUQX010072992.1:17500-22955 GCA_015478945.1 Trachelipus rathkii
ATTATTATTATTATATATTATTTACTTATTATGTTATATTATTATTATTATTCTATATTTATTTTATACTTCTAGACTATTTTTATTTTCTATGATTTTTTTATATATTAAATTATTATTATTAATTATTGATTATTATTAATTTTATTATTTATATATTATTATTTTATATTATTTATTTATTTTGGTTGTGGAGGATTAGAAGGTTTTCAAAGTCTAAAAGACCGATAAGTTGATTTCGTCTCTTTTATCTTTTCGTTCTCGGTCTCAATTGGGATGAAAGAAAACTTAAAATTAGAGCAACATAAAATTAAATTATCAACATATATAATATATATATATATATATTATTTAATTATATATATATATATTAACGCACAGAATAGTATATATATATATATAAATATATATATATATATATATACATAATATATATATATTTATTTATATATATATATAATATATATATATATATCATATATATATAGTTTATATATATATATATTAAATATAAAATTAATATAATTATATATTATATATATATATTATATTATATATTTAATATATTTATATCTTCTCCTATCCACAGATTTGTGGATGAGTATACTCACTGTAACAGAAAATAGTGAAGAATTGACGCAAGTGGAAAAGAAAGTCCAGCCTTTTACCGATCCCTTTATACCTTTAAGTGAGAACTCGTGCTGTCAATCAATCCACCCTAGAGATTTCAATGGACTGGACGGACCTTCATTGTGGCATTCTTACTTGGAAATGTAGATGTACATCTGGGAAAAGCCCACATCCATACTCCTACAAAACTGCCGCATTCATATTTCCTATTATGCAACCTTCTCGCCTCTGCCAAACTTACATTCCTCCTTGTCGGCATTCCTTTACTGACTCAACCCACTTTTTTCTTCGGCTCCCAGCCATTTGATTCCCAGCACACTCACCACTATACACATCCTCTTAACCAACCGACTATCATCCATCCTTTCAATATGACCAAACCATCTTAATGCACTCTCGTTTATTCTCTCATTTACTACTTTCATCCACACACAACTCTGAATGTTTCCATCCTCATGCTGATAAATTCCTCAAACACCCAAACGACCCCCTAAGACTGTCCATAACACTAATCTGTACTTTAGATGTTATACTCTTAATTAAAGATCATAGTTCACAACTATACATTAAAACATCAGGTAATAACATATCGCTCATATCAAACCGTAGCGCACTCAAGCACCTAGTCCCTTTACATCTACAGGATTTAATTGCATCAGCCCATCTTCCTAACATTCACAACTTTCCTGACTACACTCCTGCCCATCATCCGTTCCCTTTTCATCCCACATATATCCTAAATATTTAAATTCAGACACACCTACGTTCCATCTCACTATCTAGAATATAACTTCACATTTCGCGGACTATCTATTAAGCTCTCCATATTAATACTTTTATGGGTTATCTATCTTTTACTTTCAACCCTTCATTGTTACACATATGCGACCCTCTTTCTACCGAAATCTTTCCATCAAAACTCTCTTTCGTCAGTCTCAATTCTGCTAACACAACAAAAACAAATCTGCGTCTATATTAGAGTAAGCTAGTGGTAACCTCCACTCTCTTCCTTCGACTATCATTTCTAAGACACGATCCCCTACAGGATCTACCATGTCATATGCATTGATACAAGGAGATATAACACAATCCTGCTCATCTGTAATCACTATTAAACCAATCACTTTAAGACCATTTTTTCTTCCACACACTCTTCATACGTCATGCACACTTTTGCTCTTCCATTCAGGAAGCTAACGCGCCGACACATAGAATGTTTAACATCCCACCACAAAAAAAGCTATCCTATGATCCTAATCGAGTACGCCTGTTGAAAATCCATAAAACTTAAATACAACGATTTAGTTACTTCTTCCTCTCTCATTTTCTCAATCATTGTTTCAATGTAAAAATAAAGATTTGATCCCCACATTCTCTACCACTTCTAATGATGCATCTTGCTCTTAAGCCCATTCATATGCCCGGTCAGTCACTCGAAGTACTATAATTGACCACAAATAACTGATCACATATCTTTCTCGTACACACACTCGTAAACTATTACCTGCTATAATTCTACAGTTCCCGCTTATCCTTACCCTTATTAGGGGGTACTATTGCTGATGACTCCTCAATCCCTTCGGAACTACATTGAACCGCTCAAATAACGGTTAGGTAGTTAGTAAACAATTAAATCCATTAAGGCAATGTCTTTTTTGCGTTGTCAGTGTCACCTAGATAATTCCAATCTATGCTCCCACTTTGAAGTTTCTTTTTTTCGCAACTTCTTCTCACTCTAATGTCCCATTACCTAGGAATTCCTACTAATTATCTATCATCTTACCAAATATCTATTCTATCTTGCACCATCAACCCACACAACGTGTACGAGAACGTTCAGCGCAAATTCACTAGCCTATCACTTCTTTATTAACAGCTAAATGTATATCCAGATTTTCAAAAGTGGGTTCCTCACAAGCCTGCTCACACTCTATTTCATCAGTTACGAAGCACCATCCCTAATTCTCTATAGTCTAGACAGATGTCTCTTATGTCTCCTATTTTAACCTTCTCGCTTACACTCTAGGAAGACTTCTATTACCATGTAGTCCCTCTGCCACCCTCTCTATCCACTGTCAAATTTATCTCAATTTAAACTGCTCCTTTTGTATACACTTTTTAGTTTCCATTTTCACTCATCATACAACCTCTCATAACACTTTCTTTTAGACCGTTATTTCATTGGTTTTTAGTACATTCAATCCACGGTCTTTATATTTATTCTATACTATACGCCAACTCAATAATATTATATACTTATTATATCTATATCGTATATTAACACCCACCTATTATTATTAGTATATATACTATATAATAAAATATATATATATATACTATACTATACTTATTATATACTATTTTATAATATAAAGGGAAAAGCTATCCTATACACTTCATTATATACTATATATATATATAAGTTTATAGTATAGTAATATAATAGTATATATAATATAATAGTATATCTGTAATATATATATAGTATATATTGATACTGTGAGCATATATATATATGTATATAATAATAATAATATTATATATATATATATAATTTAGTATTTAATATATATATATATATGTGTACTTAATGCTTATTAGTAATATCTTTTATATAATTATATATTTGTAATATATATATATTAATTTATATATATTATATATATATATATTATATATATATAGATATGATAATTAATATATATATATATATATAATAAAATATTATATTATGTGATAACCTGTGTGCGAACGTTCACCTGAAAAAATGCTCTATAAATTAGGAAAGTAGTTAAACCCTAACGAAATGACCTAGAATAGTTTTAATTGAAGCGTAATGGGAATTAATTCAACAGCGAGAGAGAAAAGGAGAAAACCGACAGTGAAGCTACAAATACATAAATGTATCCAATTGTTATCTAAAATGTAAACAGAATGAGGTTTGCAATTATGGAAGAATAGAGTCATAGTAGTATAATATTTCTCTTTCATTATTACTACCACTTGAGTCACTTCACGTTGAAAAACTATCGTATCGTATATTGAAACGATAATGAGATTTATTCGATTGTATCATTAATAACATAGATACTACTTTTAATCTTTTAGTATGGTAAAAAAATTCCGCATATTTATTCAAAGTCTACACGTTAGTTCGAGTCAATATTGTACACAGAAGAGGATACTGGAATATCCTTTCTACGGAGGAGGTAAAGAGAGAGAGAGAGAGAGAGAGAGAGAGAGTAGAGAGAGAGTAGAGAGAAGAGAGAGATGAAAGACGAGAGAGAGGACGGAGAGAGAGAGTGAGTAGAGTATGCGAGAGAGAAGAGATAGACGAGAGAGGAGAAGAGAGAGAGATGTAGAGAGATGAGAGTTTATTGTCATTCTAATCATGTGCGTACTTTGACGATTAATAGCAAAAATGGAAATAGAGAAATAGCATAAATGATCTGACTTTTACTTCCTATCGTTAGGAAGTAGAGATGATACAGTCATGGCAAAGTAGATTTGTCTAAAGCTTACACCCTTTTGATATTATACTCATCTGAACAAATAGAAATATAAATGTAAATTGAATAGGGATATGTCCCTATTGAGTCCCGCAAATTGGAAACCTGATTAAATTCTGGTAAGACAGCTTTCTTAAAAATATAGTAACTATAAATGACACTGACTGATATACCTGGATACGAGTCGTTCCAGTCACATTAGATCGCTCTTCCTCTCTCTCATGCTGCTCTCGTGTCCGATTCCAGTTCGTTTCTCTCTATCTACTCTCTTCGTCGTCCTCCTCTTCTACATTTACCGTTTCTCGGTCTTCGTTTTCATCTGTATGATCTCCTTGTGTATATTTTGAATAGTCGAAGAGAGCGTCAGCTTGCTGTCGTCTCTTCGTTACAAGATAGATATCTCCGCATTTATATTTTGTAAATCATTCATTTTCGTCTTTCTGTCTTCATTCTAAACCGTTCTCTTTGTCCTTCTCGTCTTTTCTCTTTATCTCTCTCTCTCTCTCTTTCGTCGCTCTCTTCTTCTCTCTCTCACAAGTATCGCCAAGACATCTCTGTCTCTAGTTGATCTTCGACATCTCACTCACCAGTCGATCCGTGGATCTAGAACACCAAGGCTCTCTCTCTCTCCCTCGAGGGATCTCCGTCATCATCTACTCTCTCTCATCTCTCAGCGTCTCTAGAAGAGTGAAAAAAGTTAAACGTGAGAATTAAAAAGCAAAGTCTAATTTACTTCAATTCGAAGACACTATTTTCTCTAAAGAAATGCAGGAAGAATTTAAAATTCGAATTGAATGAACACAACATCCAATAACAATTTTTTTAATAGACTGCGTTAAACCTTATTCTATTTCCAAAGTTTACATCTCACGGGCAGTGTCATATTCTATTACGGGAAATACTCTAGGCAATTATTACCGTTTGAGATCCGGATATGAATGGAACCAGTTTCAATGTCCACATCGACTCTAAGTATTTGAACTATAAATATTAAAACAGAAATTCTGAACACAAAAGAACACTGACGAAAAATAGAACAATCATGGGCAGGGTTTGAAACGTATAAAATATGTGAAATAGAGAGAGGAATACATCGTACATAACATCAAATATATCGAATACTATCGAATACATACAAATACCTAGTTGCAAAGAAACTTCTTAAAGAAGAAGACTCAAGAAGAAAATTCAACAAACAACTCATTAAAATTGCGCAGGAAATTATTATAAACCACTTAAAAAAAAAAAAAAAAAAAAAAAAAAGTAATGTTGAGTTTAGCTCAATCGTACGAAGATATTCGATATTTTTTCCAATA
>JABUQX010072993.1:0-21840 GCA_015478945.1 Trachelipus rathkii
GCTTGTTACATTTCTCATCTCATCTTCCTCTTATGTCGTTTCTTTACCTATTTCATCGGCGTTCTCAGTTTTTCCAAGGTAGTTAAAGCCGAAATGAAGGGCAGTATTGATTCCCCTCTTAATCATTTTTTGCAAATTTTGAATAAAGTCTCATAAACTGTTGGATCTTCCTCTCTCTTCACTTCAATCTTAGTTTACTATTACTAAATATTCTACTACTACTCATGACTCTTACAACCAGTTTTTCTCATCATCACCCGATCTCTAATAACTTCTCAGTCCTCTCTCTCCATCACGTTACTATTTCATATATTATCGGTAACATCTCTTCTTATTCTATTGCGCCACTCTCTCCCCCAATCGTAATTTTGCTCTCTGTCTCATGGTAATTTTCTTTAATTTTTGTCGACTTTAATATCAGTTCGATCTAGTTCTCTACTCTCCCAGCTTCTTTTCGGTCTTCAGTTTCTTTTTTTGAAGGAACTAATCTTCCATACATTCATCGTCTTCATCTTCTTTCTTCATTTTCTTCTCAACTCCTAGACTCTAATTACTCTTATCAAGTTTTCTTTTTGCTCCCTTCCTTTCTGTTTTCTCTTTCTCACTGGGTTTTCCTCTCTTTTTATATCTCTCATTTTTTATTTTTTCTCCATCGATTACTACATGCACGAACTCTTTCTTTCTCCTCTCTTTTTTCTTTCTTCTTTCTTCTCTCTTCTCTCTAATTTCTTTTCTTCTTTTCCTTAACTCCGTGTCATTTTCTTCGTTATACAATTTACCCTTTCTTGTCGTCCATATTTCTCTTCTCGTCAACCATCCCACCCGATAGCATTGACCCACCTCACAATTTCTTCTCAACTTTTTCTCTCTTTTCTCTTACTTTGAAAACTTCTCTTTTTTTCTCTCCTCTTTTAATCTGTCTCATCTACATACATCGTCTAATTCCAGATTTCTAACCACTTCGTTTTTTTTCATAAGCATTTGCTCTAAGTAAACAATACATCACTCTCAAAAAAATCTAATCAAAATAAAAAAAAATCAGACGAGGAAATCCATTGTATTTTATTATAAGTCCTGTGCTCATGATTTCTCTCTCCTCTATTTCATTCGGTTTTTTCCTCTTTTTTCTATGTTCTTCCTGAGGTTCCTTCTCATCCTCTCTCTTGCGTTCATTTTCTACTTTCCTCAATTTCTTGGCACCTACTATTCCCCGTTGTTGACTCTCTTTCGCTAAATCTCATCATCTCCATGAATATCGTGCGGCTCAGTTTCTCGTTATCCTTCGCTCATTCGTGGCTACTTCCTTTTTATCCTTCGGATCAAACTCTCATCCTCCTCCCATCTCGCTCCTCCCTCTTCTCTCCTTCTCCCTTCGCTCCACGCAACCTTTCATAATTCATATTATATATAAATATATTTTCATCATCATCAGTACTATATATATTTACACCTATCTATATTAGTTTATTCTACTCTACTTCTTCTTGTTCTCTACTTTTCATTATATTCTATCTTCATATATATAATATATCTTATATTACCTTCTCTCTTATCTATATTCATCTCTCTCCTATTCTTTATTTTTCCTTTTTAATGCCTCTATTTCACTTTTAATATTATTAATATCACTGAAATGTCCAGTAGATTTTTCCTTCTCATTTTTATTTTCACTCTTCTGATTCTTATGCTTTTGATGCTCTGATTCGTTTGTCATCTTTTTATATCCCTATCTGAGCTCATGTCAAATTTTCTATATAAATCTTGCTCACCACGTTTATTTACTCCAATATCTTCTTTAGTTTCAGTAACAAATTTTTTTTCTGCTTTTACCCTACATTTTAGCTCATTATTAAAATAAAATAATTTATAATATAAACAACATTAAATTTCTTGTACTCCTAATTTTCAGGAATACTATGAATTTCATTCTCATTAACTCTCTTATTCTCCAATCTACTTAATAATATCCAAATTATTACGTCACTTTTATTATAATTATCTTCCTTATTAAGAGGTATTGAATTTTTCTGTTTCCTTCTCTCTTACCACGTTTATTTCCTCCAATATTTTCATTAGTTTCCTTAACTTTCTTATTCTTCCTTAATTCTTTACTTTCTCATTTTCTTTTTTCTCTATATATTTTTTTCTTGATTTAGGTATACACTGTTTCTCTTTTTATTTTGTCATGAGTGGCTTTACCTTTTCATTATATATATTTTATATTACTATTTTATTTTTACTTTTATACTTATTATATAATATTTTACTCTCATTTTTTGTTTTTCGACGTCGTGGTTCCTTGCCCAGTTCGCTTATCTTGCTCACTTTGTCTTTGGCGTGGAGCCATCTACTTTCTTTTCATTTATTTTTAATGATATCCTTTCACTCTTTAAGACTTATCTTCTCTTTTACCTTTATCCTTCTTTAAACTTTTCTATTATTCTTGATTGTCCTTATCTTACTGTTTCTGTATACTATTAGCCTTACTTCTTTTATCCTTTCCTTTTCATCTTTTATACTTCATATTCGCTGTGGTTTTGCCTTCTTCCTTCCTTCCTTCCTTCCTCTTCTGGTGATCCTACTCCTTGTTACCCTACGCTCGTCAGCCGTACGTTTTTCTTTCTCTCTCCGTTCTTTAGTTGACTTATCTCCTTCCTAAATAAAGTCGATGAATAGAAGATTACGAAAGTCAATTTATCTAGATGTTTACGTTTGTCTAGGCCCTTTTATTCCGATGTTCAATCTTAGATTAATGGTTGGCGATCTTTCTGTCAGCTCATTCCTTGCATTCAGAACCCTATTTCAGAGTTTTCCAGGCATAGTTTCGGCTCATCTTCGTCATGGACTGTTTGAATTTTGTCATTTTAAGCCCGATCCGTTTTGCGCCTTGTTCTTCGATTGTTGTACCTCACTGTTTGACGGTTATTCGTGACCTCATTTATTAAAATTTCTCTATATAAATTTTGCTTTCTCTGCACTGCTCTTCATTTCAGCCTCTGTTTTTAGATACGCTTTTGTCTAGTATCTTTTCATATTGTTCATCCTTTCCTAATACCCTATAATCTATAATATAATATTAACCAGTTGATTGATCAGTTGCTATCAGCAGAAGTTTTCTGACCATCGCAGTTTAGAACTAAGCGAGCCTACCACTGATCATTCTAATTCTCTCATTCTTATCCAACAAGGCTATACAGAGATGTATCTTTACTTGTCGAATTCATTTGTAATACTTCTAAACGAAAAGAATTCTCTCAGTGTGATCACTCCTTTGCTTAGTTTTTGTATGCATTTTGATTCAAAGGTGAAGATATAATTGACTTTTAATTCATTTAATTCTTCTACTCAGTTTTAAAGAATTGGATCATATTAAATAGAGTCTAAGATATAAAAGTAATACATACAACGGTGAATTTGCCCTCATTCCAGACAAGTTCTTTCTTTCTATATACTTCGCCGTATAGCTATCATAAGACACTTTAATAATATATATTATTCGGTTGGATTTTGAAGCAAGGTTTTCTTACTCACTACAGCAGTTATTTCATAGTCGGATTTTAGGTCTTTCTAAGTTCTTTAAATCATCCGTGATTTTCATACTTCCAAATGCTTAGTGATTCTCATATTTCACTTGATCCTTGTTCCCTATGTAATGATGAAAATGAAGGTCATATTCGGAGTATTGAATTTCAGGTTACAATCCATAGCATATATTTATCATGATAATTGAATAATAAGAAGATGCACTATATCTTTACAAATTATTCCGATTTTATTTCTTACTCTTTAAATTTATCTTCCGTTTAGTTTTTTCTCTTTTCCTATTTCTATCATAGTCAAGAACTTAGTTTCTTCCCTTTAGGTTATTCTCCCATTTACTTTCATTTCTCCGTAATGATTGTTATGTGATAAAAATCAGATATAGAATGATTAGTTATTTACTAATTTATATTTGTTTATATTATATGTTTAATAAGTAAATGATTTAAAAGAGTAAGTTTTAAGGAATTTATAAAGGGTAATGATATAGTATTTATTTTAATATATTATATTGAATTCAAATAACTTACGGTATATATTTTAATAGAAATATATTAAGTATTTTTTTTTATCTTACTGTTATGTATTATAAACTGAAGTCAAGAATATAGGAGTATTTATTCATGAATGAGTAATATAGAGATATTATATATATTATATATATAGAAATATCATAGGTATTAAGTCAGATATTGTAGATATTTATTGATACTAAATAGTACTATGTTATATTTGTATTATATAATATTATTATATATATATATATATATAACTCAAAATTAAGGATCTTACTATATATCTACAGATATATGTATTATACTCTCAAATTTGTGACACACTGAATCCAAAACATGAAATAGTAAGTATATATTATTATTAGTTATGTAATTTATTTAATAAAAGAGGCTTATTATAAACTTATATATATATATCTTTTATTATTATATATATATATTTATCTATCTTTTACATTATATTTTTTTTACTTACTATTTAATATTTTATAATTTTATATTTTATTTAATTATAATACTTTAATCTATATTTACTTTAATATTTTTCTTAAGGATGCTTATTTTATTACTATCTATTAACTACATAAGGTTTATTCTTATTAGTAAAGTGTTTTATCTTACTATATACTTATATTTCTTTTGTCATGGAATTATATGGGTAAGGTTGTATATTCAGAAGATATTTATCAAGATAGAACATTTTTTAAATGTTTTATTTTATAATTTCATACAATAGATTCATATGATCTCAGTGTTAACCATATTAATTTAACTATAAAATTACTCATATTTCGTTATTCTTATTTATCAATCGAGTTGTTTATTGGATTTAGATCTATAATGAATTTTACATTGAAAAAATCTTCATTTAATAAGGGTCACAGAGATCTTTTGTTAATAAAATATTAACATAGTAAATAATTTATCTAATGTAATAATATTTAACTTAAAGCAAAAGTAACTACTCTCTTCCCTTTCTATCTGATAATTAAATTATTCCACCCAATAACTTATTTGAAGGTTTATAGAATTACGGTGGAGACTCTTGAGAATGCAAATACGAAGAAAGGATTAAAATATATATTATTCTTAATATGGTATTAAAGAGAGTTCTTCATAATTTACGATCACATAATATTATTTAAATAATCTGAGAATAGTATATTGATTAATCAAAACTTTGTTGTTAGCTATTTATCTATCCTTTCTAGCTGCGTTTCTGCTTTTATTTTTTATTATGATATTTTATGTAATTTATATTATATTATTAATTATTAAATGATCAGATCATGGGGTATATTTTCTACTCTTGCATGCAGGTTAATAATTAGACAACCACACATACTTCCATGTTTTTACGCGTCGTGTGGGAAAGAACACGGAGTGCCGAGAATTTTTATTAATTTTTATTTAGTGGAGGGGAGGATATAACATTAATTGATATTATATAATATATATTATAATATAGAATATCGTAGATAGAAAAGCTATTATACTTATTATGATATATAAATTCTAAGTGTCATGTATTTCTATATTTATCTATATTATAATATATTATCTGTTAAATTTGTTAAATTTCTACATATATGTAAATAAATTATGTATATGCTTTATTACGTTGCAATAATTATATATTTTACAATTGAGATTTTATAAAAGATTTTAAATGTCTCATTAGGTTATTTTCCAGAATATTTTAATGTGTTCTTCCAAAGGTATGAATCAAATTAGTTTGCTATTCAGGACTCTAGCTTTCTAATACTACATATATTTTCTCTACTGAGGGCGACGGAAATCATTGTTTGGGTGATGCGTGGGTTGGAATTTCTATCTTCATCGTTAGATAAGTCTGGTTTCCGGGCTTGAGTACGATCTTTCAATGGTCTCTATCTTCTGCTCAGTTCTCTCCTATAACTTGTATCCAGTAAAGTTTGATCTGGGGAATCCAGCCGTGCGGTTTAGGATTACACACGATAATCTTGCGATTCCACTTGCAACTTGTTTGAAGTATACTAGGTAATTTTGAGTAGCTTGTTGATGGATATTTTTAGGTAAAGTGAGAGTTTTAATGAACGTGAAGATAACTCGGATAGGGTTTGATACTCAGGTTAATTAGATTGGGATTATTATTAATTTCTCTAAGATGCAGTTAATGAGCGTTGTTTCAGCGCTAATACATGGAAGCGTTGACGCGTTTGTATAAGGATACATTTTTGTGTATGATAATTTGGATCATCCGGCGAATATTTGATTTCTTTTGGATGCACGATGAAAGCACTTGACGTTAGACCAGCTCGTTCGGTTTCGGTGGATTCAGTTTTCAGAACATTTATATTGGATCTGACTGGTGTGCCGCTTGCCAAATTATACTGATCTTTAAAGGTAATATTTGGTTGAAGCTTATTTTTAGTTCCTTTTATTATTGCCACCAGAATACCTAGGACTGATCTGCTTTTCTTCGATTTGCTTCGGTCCAGCTTCGGTGAGGGTTGTGTAAAGGTTTTACATACAGGTTTATTCTTCATTTATTTTAAACAGAATGTCAACTTTTCATGAAGTTTACTAGAACTAGCGATTTTGGTGCTTGCATACCTCCGCTCCAACACATCGGAGAGTTTCATATTGTATTTTTTTCTTTATACTTTAAGATATTTAGATGAGGGGTTATTGGAGTATCTTCACCATTTTTCCCATGTTTTACTGATATTAAAACGTTCCGAATGTCGGTCTCCTTTTTCGGCGGATTTTTACAGCTTTTCTATCTGTCATTTTCACTTCCTACCGCTTAAATTCCCTTTCAAGGATCCATACAGTTACAAACTGCTCGAATTGCGTGATCTCTCATCTTTTAGGAGACAGTTCACGGGTCACTCCTACAGTATTTCTTTGGTCATTCTCTTTCACACCAATCGTTCGAAGAATCTACGCTTTTCTTATTTATAAGCGTGCATATCTCTTGAATAGCGATACCGGGATAAAGAGGTAAATTTAGCCTGAGGATTTGATTCTTTTTATGGTTACGTTCTGGTGATTTTTATATTATGTCAGGTATTTTCTTCCAAAGCTACATCCTTCATGGTTAATACCTCGTGCACATCATGGCTCAACGTTTTTTAACTCTTCCTTTGCAGGGTGTCGTTGAGCCATATATTATGTTTTTTGAATCCGGAGTCATTTAGTTTGAACTCGGGATTGACAGACGAGATTTTTACCGGCCAGTTACGATAGTCAGCCCGCGTAGGCTAATCATGTTGAATTCTACTCTTTTCGGAGATATTCTTTGGTTCGACATATAAGGATACTTTCAGAGGATTCGATGGTCAAAGCAACAGGCTTTTGAAATGGTTTGAACAATAATTCTTCTCCTCAGACTCTATTCATTTTAACTTTGTCGGCTCACAATACTATACCAACGTAATCATTCTTTTCAAATTCTTTCTCTCTCTCTCGTACATAAATTCCATTAATAAATAATGAACTTAATTTTTTAGCTTTACAGTATATTTTTTATCTACATTACTGTCAGAAGCGAAAATGAAGTAACGTAAACCTAATATTTTAATCACTTCTCCATTTTAATTGTATATTCTCTGATTGTTGAACATCAGATTTCGTATTATTTTAATTGACGAAATTGACTAGTTACAAAAAAAATAAAATTCTAATTTTATCAAATTTGCCTTGTAAAATAACGACAGGTAATTAATGGATTTAAACTAACTTTCCATAGTGCAATCTCAGCCTTTGGAAAAATTACCTCATATTCGTTCTGTCCTACTTTCCATCCGAAACAACGGATACTCCTTCAAAGACCTTTTTTTGATTAGGATCATGGTTATACCATTCTTTTTTTATAAATCCAAATTCCTTAAAAACTTTTTCTTGGATTATTTCTGTATTTCTCATATAGCCCCTCTATCTTATCACATTGTGGTCTCTAACGTTGCGACGAGGGAAGTCTCTCGTCCCCAGATGGATTGATCATTTAGAATCACATATTTTAGCGATACAGGAACATCTGTAATACAGTTTTAATCGTCTCCACTCCAAAACCTGTCCATGAAAATGAAGCTCGTTGAGCCTGGGAGAACTGGTAGATATTATGTACCAGTAAGTAATATGCTTTGATCCGTTCAGAATATATTTTATACATTTTATATATTCTATAATATTTTCTATGCTATATTTCTTGACTAATATACATACATATATAATTAATTCCATATTAATGCTCTATATTTCTGTTCCATAACTCCCATATTCAGTCAATCCCTCTCTTCTCTACTTACAATTTCTCCTTTCTTTTTTGTAGTGTTATCGTTGTTTTTTTTTTTGCTGCTATTTTCTTGTTCCATTCTATTGGATTTGCAAACAGTTCTTTTCACTTTGTATTCTTTGATTCCATATTTGTGCTATTTCTTGTATATACCATCTCGTTATTGTTAACTAAGTAGGGGAAATAATTTACACAAGATTTTCAGATCTGTAGATTGATAAAATGAATATTTCTGAATCTCTTCAGCGTAAAATCTGAATACTATCATTTAAATCTAAATCTCAGTCAGAGATCTGGCATAAGTGTAGTTGCCAGAACGAAAGATGTATTTTTTTCAGAATGAAGCTGATGCATCGTACATTCATGAACTTTCTAGAGCTAGACTGTATTTAAACTAGAATTTATATTTAAACAATAAATTCAAACAATTGGTTTTGTTTAAGTAGATTTCTAGTACAAGAAATCGGAATCCAAGATTTTTTTTTTTTGCTCGTTCACAAACATTATCTGTGTTAACGTATATTCCAACAATGATATAATTAGGTCATTTATTTAAAAATCAAATTATTTAATAGTTTACAACAATCTACCACTGTTCACAACGGTAAGGATCATACTAAGAGTTTGTAGGTGAAGTTTTTTTATATATGAATAGTATAGTTAAATAATATTTTACTAAGAACCAAATTGTAGATAATTAAGTATATGAAGGCAATTTCTACTCCTTTGTTACACAGGTGAAACTAGAAAGGTTTGGCAGGAAAGAGGAGGCACCGCAGCGAACAGTTGTACTTGGGCTTACTCTAGAAATAGTATACGATTCTAATTACATGACAATGTGTCCTCGTGGCACTCGTACATGGCGTATAATTCCGTGCACCGAATGTGACATACACACCTTGGTTGTGTAACACTTAACTACTGGAGGTGCCTAGTATTTAAAAAATATATGGTGGTTTAGTGACTACCGCCGGGTGAGTTAAGCTATAAGGTTCATAACAGTCCCGGTCCGATGCATTACATTTCATCTAAATTAAAAGAGGTTTAGTATGGGCATAATATTTCTGAGTGCACAACATTTAACATTGTATCTATTAAAGACGATTAGTAACCCAGCCGTATAATCTTTGGTGTATTAGAAAAGGTATAAAGCACTGACCCAAATCCGGAGTTGTGTGGTAGTGAGTCTTGTGGTGTGGAAAACCATGTGACCAAAAAGATTCTTAGTAGAGTTTTTGCTTTCCTAATATATAACAGGGTGGTTGTTATAATAGCTAGATTATTAGAAAGGTACAGACACGTTTTATTTTCATATATTTAATTATAATCGTAATATTTTTTTTTTTCCGTTATGATGAGCCTTTGGAGACTCATACGACATTTACATGCAAGCAACAAAAAGCTTGTGTGGATGTGGAAAAGACCTCGCGAGCGTGGGTCCAACACGTGCTTCTAGATTATGATGAGCTAAAATTTTACTGAACCGCATCACTACCAAGCGCGCGAGTATCGCATAACAGCACAGGTTATTATATTCGAGGGTATCATTATCTATTATAATATTTCATTTTTATTTATAAGTAGGTAATGAGAGATATTGACTTGTTTTACAGACTCTATATATTATTATTATATTATATATTATAGTATGGTATAATAATATACATGATATATATATTATATTATATAAATTATATATTATAGATATATTATTAGTAAATGAATTATATATATATAATAGTACTAGTTATACTTAAATTATTTATATTATATATAGCTGTTCATTACAATCTTCGATTATCTTGATATCCCTTTATTCACTATTTATATATATACAAACAACAGACTCATTTTTGTATGTGAGTGGCATAATGTGTTTATCTGAATTTTAATGCCCGGGAGGAAAAGTTATGAGATTTGTGACCAGCCAACGCAAAGCAGTAATGTTTTATCATTACTCATAATTTCTTTTGAGCACAATTAAGGTATAGAAATAAAGAATTGGCCCTGGTTCGCCGTCTTGATTTGTGAAAAGGCAAGCCCACTAAGATATTAGGTATTTATTGATAAGTTTATATTAAGGATGGGTGGCACTACATTGTCAGGTTTAGTTAGGATATATTTTATTAGTTATGATATATTTATATATATATATTATATATATAGTGTATATAAAAACATAATATACTAATATTGTATATGTGTGATATATATATTAGCGTATAGCATATATATATATATATATCTTTATCTTATAATATATTAGTATTATACTAGTAATATATTACTAGAATAAGGTCATATGTCACTTATACATATACTTATATATATATTATATTATATATATATTATTATATTATTATTTTATTATATTATATTATATATATTATTATATATATATATATATATATATATATATATATATATATATATACATATATATATAATAATTAATATATAGTATATTATTATATTATATTATATTATATATATATATTTCATGATATATATATGTATGTATATTAGTTTACATTTAAATTTGATAAATAATTAGGAAATATTATATATAATACTATATATATATAGGGGCGTGTAACCGGGGAACTGAAATTTCTGCAGGATATTACCACGGGGCTGGTTATCCTGTTTGGCGCGCACCATGGTGACTCTAACTTGTTTAAATTTAATTAGTGTGTGACTGAATATCTTAATCACTACTGGCGGTAAATTTATAATTACTGTGAATAGATAAGGAGGATGTGAACAAAAAGAGATATATTATCTCTATTATATATTGTATTAACTTTCATAAGAATATATCTAATATCTTATTATTTCTTTACAGACGAGCGCGATGTACATGGAATATATGAAAATCACTCTTATAGTGAAGAGTGAAATAATATGAAATATAGGGTCTCGCCAAACAATTTAATAGTAATCATACATGAGAGAGAGTGTTTTGCTCATTTTTATCAGTAAACGTGGGGGAAAAACCATAAAAAGATGGAGACAACATAGATTCATATTGACCCGTCGCAAGAGTGGAATGTTGTAGCATTAGTGTTTTGATAGTGGTGCAGTTTTCTTTCCAAATATAAGATTATGGCTTATATATCAACTTGATCACGTCAAATTCACAGACATAAAATGAATATCTTTATTCATAATTTTGAAATCACATTTCCCCGCTTGTTCGACATGCTGAACTACATCCCACCCATTCACAGTCAACCTAGATAAGATCTAAGGTGGTATTCCATAGAAGAATTTAATATTGATGTGAATCCATAGTCCTTCAAAATTAAAAATATCCTATTCCTAGTAGAAAATATCATAAAAATTTTGTAGCAGAAAATGTTTAACCAGAAAATTCACAAAAAACAGGAAAATTTGAGAACTCAGCATTTAATTTCGGAGAAGTCTATCTTCAGCTGATCAGATATCATTTACCTACAAATTATTTCAAAGAAGAAAATAATTCAAAGCGACTTCAATTTAATTTCTTTCTATAAACTGCACTCTGGCACTTACCAGCGATTTGAAAAAAATGAAAGACCTGTGTTCTCGCAGAAATCTGCATAGTTATGGTTTTTTCCCCCCCAGGTTCTCAATCATCTGTGGTTATTTAATAAATCACTCATGAAGACATGTTCTTTAAATTACGGCTTGATAAATAATTGGCGAAAATTTATTCCCACTTAACATAACCCAATTTGGGATCATATCGCTCTCGATGGACGCATAAAAATCATGAAAACTTTAATAAAAACTGTTTAAGCGAGGGCAGCGAATTTGGATATAACACCTTTTGTTCCCTTGTTTTAAGTGACCAATTTTACATATATATCTTCATTTCTATTTAAAGATTTGACCCCCCACCAGGGCATTTTTTCTTTTCGTCATCCCTTCAAGTGACATGGGCTCCCTTTTTTCTTTGTGTGCACAATTAAATATTGGTCGATAAGTTATATATTCAGTGTGGCCTGATTTTAAACAAAGAAAATTAAGGATATACTTTTTGTATACAGTTTTCAAATCATGTCCAGCTTTTCTAAGCGTAATGGACCATTTTGAAATAAAAGATATACAAAAGATGGATACTATGAAATTTCCCCTACCATCTGCCAAGCGCGCGAACCTTATTTATAATATTGTGAATTAATTGTTAATTGAGCCAATTCAAGAATTGTTAATTACAATGTATTACGCACATATTTGATTCTAGAACAGAATTGAAATGTTTGGAGATATAGAGACTTTACTGTCAAGTCTATATTAGTAACTATATATCTAATCTAGTGTTTTAAGCTTTGAACTGCTAATAATGGTTAAGCAAGAGCAATTGAAAAATAGATTCTGGCTATCTATGTAGTTTTATGCATAACCAATGCTATTAATTCTCATCTCATGGTCTACGGGTAATACCGTAATATATAGGTGTAATTTATCAATTATATTACAATGATATTCTAAGTCGTATTATCGAGGAAACATAGTGGTTGAGCCTCTCGCGCATATCTCTTCAAACATCTTCTGAGGATGACAGCAGAGAAATACACGAAGAGCCTAAGGGGAAGATGTGACACTAAAGAGGTTAGATTTATGGATAAAAAGGAGAGAGAATAAGGATCAAACTTAGACAATATACTCAGATCTAACAATACTACAAGATAATTTAGTTTTTAAAATAACTATACTGTATGTAAAAATGACAACATAGGATAAGACTAACCTTGACTTTATTTTCTTACTTGAATAAGAGACTGAGTAAGAAATGGACTTGCCTTGTGATAGAAATTTATTTGCAAATAATTGAAGGTAGCAAGTGATAATTTGCATTTTTCAATTAAAATTTGAAAATTTAAATTTATGTGAATATTCTTATAAATCCTATTGTTGATGGTTCACTTTAAAAAACTTGAAATTTAAATAAAACTTGTTGGTAATGTGTGATACTAGAACGTATAATGAATACTAACAAACGGCTATTTAAAACTATTAATTGTTATATTTTTTTCTTGGTGTTAAAAAGATGGGCTATGGGTTATATAAAATAAAATCTCTATCTCTTTCCTTTCCAAGCAAATTTTTCTCTGCCCCTTGGTTTTAAGAAAGGTAACCATTAGTAATTCTCCCTGTTGTTGCCGCGCCCGCGGGACCAGAGCCGCAACTTCTTTTGTCAATTCACAGAAACAAATTCCCTGCCGGAAACCGGAACCGGGAAAAAATGACAAAATTCGCATGTAAGTGTCCCCGGACCCGGAATCTACCCGCTAGTACAAAAACCCTCTAAAATATATATATATAATATAATATAGTATAGTATTAATTACGTAATATATATATATATATAATATATTATAAATATATATATATAATAATGATATATTAGATATATAATATATATATATATATATATATATATATTATATAAATTATATATATATTATATATATATATTATTTAATATAGATATATATGTATATATATTATATTATAATATTAAACATGATCCACCACAAGCATTATTAATTTCTCAGCCTTTCAGGTATTATGTCTTTCATTTAATATTTTAGGGTTAGTATAATTCATGGTTAAGTTAAGTTAAGTAAGTTAGAGTTCAGAAGTTAGGTTATGTGGTGTCAGGTTAGGTTTAGGTTGGGTTGGCTGTTGCTGGGTAGGTTAGGTTAATTTTAAGGCGTCTCAAGTTAAAACTTTCACACAGCGTAAACTAAGTCTGATGGACTCCCTAAAACCCTAACTGACCTACCTAACCTAACGCTAAACTTGGATCGAAAATCTAAGCTCCTCTCGATCTCTCGTCTCGTCGATGGAAGTCGCCTTTCCTGTTTCATCTCATTACAATACCTCCCCTCTGTCCGATTCATCATCGTCTTTTTATTTCGCGGTCCAGGTGTGAATATCGAGCCACAACACCTCTCTTCCTCCAACTTTAAGCTCGGGGGACACCATCAACACGTCCCTGTTCTTCGCCTTTCTCAACGTTGATTTATTCTCCTATTCTCTGTCCTTCTCTAATATTATCCTATATATATATGAATATTATATAATATATTATATATATATATTATATATAATATAATATATATTATATATATAGTCTTATATTATTATATAAATTAATATAATTATATATAGAGATATATATACATAATAAATATATATTTATATTTCTTTCTTCCAATATATATATATATATAATATATATACTATAATAAGTATATATATAATTATTCCAATAATATAAATATTATACTATATTATATAATACTATATTTATAACAGTTAACTATATATATATATATTATATATATATATATATATAATATTATTATATATATATATATATTTATATATTCTACTAATATATAATATATTATATTCTATATATATTATTATATATATTATATATATAATATATATATATATATTTATATTATATATTATATATATATATATATATATATATTATATATATTAAATAAATAAAACCACTATAACAATATCTTCATATTAAAAAAATTTGATTTCATATATAGTAGTAGTATATATATAATCTATAGGTATATAGTGATATTTATAATTAATTGAGATAGAATTAATTATATATATATATATATATATTCTAGGTTAGGCCTACATTTACGGCAAATTAGATCTTTGGTGTGTCTTAGATATTAACCAGGTATTGGTACATATTAATACGGTTTTTTTATTTTGTTGTTTTCTTGTTTTCATTTTGATTAAATAATTTTTTATTCTTAAGAGATAGAATAGTTAGGCTGAATAGGTTTTTTACCCTCTGTCTCCCATAACTCAGGTTACAGCATATATATGGAACTTAGAGAACTGAACTTCATTCTCCCTAACCCTCTATTATACAGCACAACATGGATATGATAGGTAGACGACATTTTTACAGCTATTCCTTTAAACACAGATCCTAACCTAATCCTACAACATCTAAATAACATTCACCCCACAGTACAATACACATTAGAACATCCCAAAAACTCCTCCATACCCTTCTTAGAAAATTCTAGTAAAATGGTAAAACTCACTATATCTTAACTTTTCTATATACAGAATACCCAATTCCACCCCTTCTTACATTCACTGGCTGTCGACTCACTCCACCTCTATAAAAACAGCCACCCTCACTTCCTTATACCTAAGAGCTTTCCGCCTATGTTCTCCAACACACCTTACCAACGAAACAAAATATATCCGCAACACATTCCAAAAACTACAATACCCAAACCACATCATAAACAAATCTTACCAAAAAAGCCAAAAATAAATTTTACAATCCTCCCACTACACAAAACACTTCCACTAATCAAAAATCCTTCTAACCAATACCAACTCCAAATATACAACACATTAAAAAGAACATCCCAAAACATATAATACTCACACCATCAAACTCCATCTCTCTCAAACAATCACTGCATCCCCCCAAACCAGAACCAAACCCTATACAATGCATTTACACTGTCCCAACAAATATATAGGAGAAACAAATAACTTCAACCGCAGACTCTATCAACATAAAAATGACCTTATCAACGACAACAAAAACTAATCTCTCACTACCCATCGCTCGTCTTACAATCACAGAATCCATATAAGCAACATGAAACCTATACATAAAACTTCCAATCCCCATTTTAGAAAACTCATAGAATCCCTTTGCATTTTTTCCACAATTACTTCAACACGATTCGGATGGTGAAATAAAAATTGATTTCTTACAAAACAGCCTAATAAATTCCCATTCCCAAATAATCAGATCAATTAACAAAAAAATAACTAAAAAAACTCCCCCCCTCTAAAAAAAAATCTCTTAATACACCATTTCTTTATATTTTCTCTCTTTTTTCCTTTTCCCTCTCTTTATTCATAGGATCAGAGATACAAAAGCAACCTATATATATATATATATATATATATATATATATATATATATATATATATATATATATATATATATATATATATATATATATATATATATATATATATATATATATATATATATATATATAATATATAATATATATAGGCTATTTATAAGCTGTTGACTCCAGGACCGAAAATCAATAATTAATGTATCGTTATTTTAATAATTTTAGGGTAAATACATTAAATTTTTGGTGATCAAACCTAAGCACAACTTAACAACCTAACCTAACTCCAAACCTAAACCTAACCTAACCTAACCTAACTTTAACCTAACCTAACTAACCCTATTAGCCTAACCTAACCTGTAACCTAACTAACTAACCTAACCTAACCAAAACAACTAAATTAACCTAACCTAATAATATTATCGGTCAACAGCTTATAAATGTCCATATAACAATATATATATAACACATACAATAATATATATATATATATATATATATATATATATATATATATATATATATATATATATATATATATATATATATATATATATATATATATATATAAGTGTATGAATTGTTTGTGTGAATGGTATATTGCAATAGAAAATATATATTTCTACTATTTGTTTTTTTCTATTTTAACCTTTATCAATTACTAATGGAGAAGGAATCAACACACTGAATTTTCAAATATATAATTAAATAAACAAATAAACCTAGTCAATAATTCCCCCCTTCAATATTCAAATATTCATCAATGAATGTAACTAAACCGTAAAATATATACATACAACATTAATAACAAATCCCATATATATAAATCGCTTTCAAAATATAGTTTAACACTTACAGAAATATATATTTATCAATACGGAATAACTAAAATCAAATCCTAATTTGTCACATATATTAATAAAAAAGACACTTGGCAAATAATTCTACCTCCTGCTAACAATTAGCAGTAATGTTCGTATAAATATTAAAAATATGCAAATAATTCAACCTCCTGCTAACAATTAGCAGTAATGTTCGTAATAATTTTTAAACATTAATGCATGTATAAGTTTTCATCAAAGTAAAAGAATCATGAAACAGCTATTTGGTCCGTCAACAAATTTATAAATAGGTCACTTTTAATTCACTAATACCTACGATATTATATAGTTTGTGATTTAAAACTTACTCAGTTTTCAACAGGCAACGATCGCTTTAGGAGAATGAACAATTAATTAAGTAACTTACAGTTTACCAGTGGTATACTTAACACCACTGCAAATCCTCAAAGACTAGGTGTGTGTCACAGCTTCTGTCAATTTTGGTTCATCAGCAAACCTCAATCTGTCCAATTGTCTTTTTTTCTTTTCGTTATATTCACCACTGAAAGATTTGTCGCGTTCTTCTTTTAGCTCATCGTAGCGTTGTAGTCAAGCACATACACGTTTACCTGCTAGAGCCGGGTTCAATCCCAGCAGGGTAAATTACTCAATAGGGGTATTTGTATCAATACTTATTGATACTGTGGTGTGAGAAAGGAGAGTGCAGTTTATCTTATCAATACAATATAATCCCCCGGTTCACTGTGTGTATTTCACCTTGAGCGGTGCTCTGCTTGACCCCAGGCCCGAGTGTGAGCGGGAAGGGCGCGGCATGTCCTGTCTTGGTGGGTGCTTATGTTCACCACAGGAAGATTTGTCACGTTCCTCTTTTAGCTCATCGTGGCGTAGTGGTCAAGCACATACGCGTTTACCTGCTTGAGCCGGTCTCAATCCCAGCAGGGTGAATTACTCAATAAGGTATTTATATATAGCCAATAACAATATGTAGTAATAACAATAGTATGTATGTAATATATGTATGTAATATGTATCTGTAATATGATGATGCATATATAATATGGAAATATAATAATATGTATATATAATAATATGTAATAATATGTAATATATATAATAATAATATAATAATAATAATAATAATAATAATATAATAATAATAATAATAATAATAATAATATATATAACAATAATAATAATAATAATAATAATATATGTAATAATAATATATATATATAATATATATATAATATATATATATATATATATAATAATATAATAATAATAATAATAATATATGTAATAATAACATAATAATAATATAATAATAATGTATGTAATAATATGAAATAATAATATATGTATATATGTAATAACTAATAATAACATGTATATATAACTATATGCTAACTCATATATATATATATATATATATATCTTTCTCATATATATATATATATATATAACTATATATATATATGGTCAGCATCCAAAAGACCATGCATGTAACTTCAAAACTATAACACAGGTACACGAAAATAAATATCATTTTATTAATCAGGAGACATTTTACCCCGGAAATTAAAAAAAAGAAAATAAAAAATAACGCTTTTAAGAAATTAAATTTACAGTACAAAAATGTTGAAAAATTACAGTTTTTGAGAAATCGAACATGCTCGCTTGCTCCGACGGACCAAACAAGGTGCCAAATATTGATTTTTTAAACGTATACCTCCGGGTAAACAAGAAAGATGGATAAAGTGTCAGGGTTTCTCGGCCTACCGGGGGACGACAGAGGACTTCGTCCCCCTCTATCCCTCCGTCGGCTCAAACTTACTAAAAAGGATATAAAAAGAAAAATAATATTTTCTCCAAAGCGTAAAATAAATGGTATTTGGCACCTCGACAACTCGAGAACTGATGCAGCAGCGTTCAAGGTCAAATCGGTCAATCAAAGCGTACAATGCGAAGTGTAAAATTTTACTAATATTTAAGATGCTATTAATAAATATTAGAATAAAATAAATTTTTTTTTAAGTTTCTTCGATGAAATTACTTCCTGAAATCAAAATATTTATTTTCCACCACATTTTATGGTATATTAGAAGCCTGGCACTTCCGGGATTAACAGCGCCTTCTGCATATATATATATATAGGTATATATGTTGTATATGCGCCATTAGTCATATATAACATATCTTTGCCGTATTCTAACATCTTCAAACGTATATATTTATATATTTATATATATATATATATATATATAGGTGTAGGAATTTTGTCTATGTGTATTTAACATAATAGTTAACTCTGTCCTCGTACAAACTGTGCTCCAACAAAAATACATTCTAATTTCCTGAGAAAAATCGGTTCTCGTACAGTTTTAATAAAACGCTCATACTGAAGAGGTCTTTACTAAAGACGAAAGCTATAAAGAGCGTTTATAATTTTAATCATTTTAACAATTTAGTTATATACATTCTCCTAAATACTGTGATATCATTAAATTAAGAATAATTACAATATGTATAAACTTAAATTTTAAGTGTAATAATAAACTTCATAAGTTCTACCAATTTGCAAATTTAAACCTAATTTGAAAAATTAAAATGTCCACTTCTCAACATAGAATTCAATCAGCAGTGAAAACAGAAAAATAAAAGAAAAGACAAATTAACAAATAAATCTGCTCTCAAGAGTGTTTTAAGAAATATATATATATATATATATATATATATATATATATATATATATATATATATATATATATATATATATATATATATATATATATATATATATATATATATAGATATATCTATAAAAAGTATATGTACGATATGTATGTATGTATATGTAGCAATAGTAACAACAACCTTAGCAATAGCCTTGCTTATATGTAACAACTGTAACTGCTGTATATATATATTCTTCTTATATATATAGTATATATGTATATATGTATAAATAATATTATATATATATATCATATGTATATATATATATGACCAGTGTAGTAATAATATAATAATATATATATGTCATCGCTCATATCATCTCCTCCTTATATCAATAATAATAATATGTATCATTTGTACTATATAAAAAAGGTAATTTAAAATCAAATAATAGCATAATAATATCATATGTAAATAATATTATATATTAGAATATAATAATCAGGTAATAGTTGACTATAAAATTTAGAGCGCAAACGCTAAAGCGCAAAGTGGAAAAACTTAGTCCGCAAGCGCAAGCGCACAATTTTCAAAAAAATTAGTCCGCATGCACCAACAACAATACGCAAATAAAATTTTTTTTAAAGCGCAAAAAAAAAAAAAAAATAATAAAGAGCAAATATTTAAAAGAGGAAATATTTTTTCAATTTTAATAGGATAACACCAATTAGCAGAACAAAGAATGGAATGGAAAAGATTTTATTAATGTTATTCAATTATCTGAATCTTCCTCCTCGCTCTCCTCTTGCATTCTGAATAGGGTCATATTCCCTTTCATAAGATAAATTTTTCAAAGAATTGGCACGGATGATGCCCTCTTTGCTCTTAGAATCTTAGAGCCTTGACTAAACAGCCTTTCCACGGCCGCTGAGCTGGGTAATGGGGTATTATACATAATAAACAAGTCCACTCAGACCTCCTGGTATTCACACGGAAACAGTAGTGAGAGAGGTACTGTGGTGAACATTTTCACAGACCAGCTATCCAAGGTGTCCCAACTTCTCCTCCAGAGGTGTCTGCTGGATATATAGGCCCTTCACTTTCTGAAATATTTAGAAATGGTATGTACCAAGAACTCAAATCTTTTTTAAGTTTCATTTGAACATTATGTCAGTGTATTGTGAATATATATGTAATATATAAAATGTGTATATATATATATATATATATATATATATATATATATATATATATATATATATATATAAAATAATAATATCTTCCATATATATATAATATAATATATATATATATATATATATATGTATAATAATAATAATATATACAGTAATAATATAGGCTTTAAAAGCGTACTGACGTTAGTATGTATGTAATAATATGTAGCCAATAATATATATAATATAATAATATCTATAATAATATATATATAAAAATAACCAATAACATATATGTATATGTAATAATAATAATAATAACAGCATGTATAACAATAACATATATATATAATAATATAATATATATATAATATATATATATAATATAATAATAATAATATAAATATATATATATATATATATATATATATATATATATAACTAACTATAATATATATGTATAAATATATATATATTAATAATATATATGTAATAATAATAATATATATAATAATATAATATATATATAATACGAAATTTAACGTTTGTTCAAATTATAAAAATAACTCACCATAATTGGGTCACTTTCAGACTCTGTCCCATCACCTTCAGGACTTAATGTTTACAGTAGATTCGCTCCAATATTACCGCTTTATTTCACTCCAAACATCTGGTCTTGGTAGCACCATTACTTCCACCTAATTTAACTTACCATATAGGTTTGAAGCGAGGATGCAGAAGCTGTTACCATAAGCAAAATCAAAAATCATCAAAAGATACTGCTGAACCTGGTTCAAAGCTCTTTCTTACTTTGTTTTCCCACAGTTTGCTTTAGCAAGTAGTTATTAGTTTTATGACATAGTTAAATTTTCGACCTCT